>JALPQI010006000.1:0-69400 GCA_025490895.1 Thaumatotibia leucotreta | reverse complement strand
ATACGGAGTAGGGTAGTGGGGAACTGGAGGGGCAGGGTGAGGGCCAGGGGGTGCAGGCGGCGCCGGGGGGGCTGGATAATGGGGGTAGCTAGGAGGGGCAGATAAAGGGGCTGCTACTGCCATAGGAGCTGCAACCGTTGTCGTAGCCGTCGATGTTGTCGCTTCAGGCCTCAACTCCGTATAACCCATGCTGCGGCTGCGGTTGAACCGGCGTCGGATACTGAGGATATCCCCAGTTAGAAGACTTCGCTGCTAATTCCCTTTTGAGCCGCGAAGCATTGCAAATGGCTCATCAGCCGTAGTCGAAGAGGATCCTGGATGTCCCAGACCTTCGCAGCTGACGAGGTAGCGGGCGACTTCGGCAGCACACTCTCGGAAGCCAATGCTGTGGTAGTCCATGGCGTATCGTTGGGGGTCGTAGGCGAACGTGTCGAGACCTGTGACAAGGAAAAGGGAGTTATAGTGACGTGTTTGATAAAAACGTGGCTAGACATGCATGGGTAAGTCGAGACGGTGTCCGTTACTTTTTTATTCATGCAAGACAAAAAAGGCTTAATTATACAGTAAAGTTTTAATTATGCTTTGATGATGCCGCACTCCGGCATTGTGCACAATACGTAGTAACCTAAACTTTGAAGTTGAAAATTTTTATCACATCATCCGCCTATGGGTGAAGACACATTTATCAGCATACGTACGCATTTTGTCTAATAAAATTAGCTATTTGGCCTCTCCTATTAACTATGCGTTTAAACGCATTAGAAGCGAAATGCCCATAAAGATGAAGAGAAGAAGATTTTTATACATTAAAAATGTTTATTCATACGTGCAAAATTAGTTTACAAAAATGAGTAAAATAATGCATTCGTGATATATTTGCAGTTCCTAAGCTATTGCAATATTTGCCTATTTAATCAAAAGCATACAAAGAGTGTAAGCTATTTAAACCAAGATCGTTTAAAGGAGACAGTTTTTACACATATCATTGTACTCACAAGGACCCTACCAGATGTTACCAAAAATTTGCGTATCAAAAGAAATCGAACAAAAACCTCCAAGAATACTCATTCAACCCTTACGCAACAAGTTCCAGAAAAGGACAAGAATATGTTAATTCTGAAGTTAAAAGGAGAGGTTAAATATGTAACGGGAACCCTCCAGATTCCGGACGTCCGTACGGATGGCCAATTTGTGGTGATCTGTGCTCCCCTTCCGATCAATGGGGGCTGCTATGAGTAAAAACAGGTTCATTGATGATTGGGGGGTCATGAGCGCTGGTTGTGACAGTGGGCCACCGGGCCAGGGTGAACTTTAGCTGAGGAAACGATTTCTGGAGTGATTTAGATTTTTAGCGAAATATGGGTATAGGAAAGAAACTTCTCTAAAGGACATACCAGCCTAGCCAAGATGCCATTTGTCAATCGTATACGATACGCGATAAGTCACGTGACCATTATGTATGGAAATGGTCACGCGAGTTTTCGTTAAAATCTGTCATTCTCACACGTTTGTTACTTATCGCTTTGTATACGATTGCAGAATGGAATTTTGTCTAGGCCTTCTGGCTCATCTAGTAGTAACGTATCTAGGATGTTTAACGTTTCGATTTTGAAATGATGTATATTTTGCACGAATTATTCATAATATTTTTTTTTTTTTTATTTATCACAAAAGAAAACTTAGGTGGTAGGGGTACACAATTTCTTTCGCCAAACTGTGGACAGTTTGTTGGCGAACAAACGATGATACTTAAGTTTCTATACCGTCGCCATCAGAAAATATTTGAGCGGCCTGGGAGCTCAAAAATATCTCAACAAGCCTCTAATGTTAGAGAGAGATATTTTCGAGCACTGTGCTGGTTGCTCCAATATATCTGATGCCTGTACTTGGAACAATATTTAAAGACTGCTCAGTTTGAAGTAGCTTAGAGCAAGATAATTTATCCACAGCACCCTTTGAGATTTTCATCCCATTTAAGGACATTAGTCTAAGCATTTAATATTAACAACTTCGCAAAACAAAATAAACTGAAATAATTTTGTCTCTGACCTACAGACAGAAGCCCCGTGGCTGTTTCTCTGCTAAAGAGTAAAGGTTATCCTAGTTCCATTTAAAATTACCAGAGATTTACTCCGATAGTATCACTTGACACTAATTCTTTTGCATTAAAATAAAAATATCCACGATTCCATTTAGATTAAAGACGATATTTTTCTGTAAAAATTGCGAAGCCTTATTAAAAAACCTTTTGAGTTCAAGTGAGTCTTGTTTTAAGTGGAAAGGACAGAGCCTGACAAGTTGCGAAGTTAATTATCTCTACAAAAACAAATTCATTAGATGAGTGATCTTATTAAATTCGACTTTTTTTCAGATTAATGTAGAGTAAAATTCATTAAATTTTTATGAGTAGGTATTTCATAAAACTTGCAATAAAAGTGTAAGCTTCAATCATAAAAATATAGGGTGATATCTGCGTTGCCACTAAGCAGGGTGATATCTGCGTTGAGGAGCAAGAGTGAACAGACTAAGAGACGGTCACCCTGACCAACTTTAACTATGGAGACAACCAAAAAGCCGGAAAAAAAGAGTTAATTGATACTTAACTATCAATTAAGGCACAATTGACTCATAACTACGAGATTCATTTTCGTATGATTGATGTAGTCTTATTAAATATGTTATGTGATACTTTTTTGCTTGCCTTAAAGATTTAAAAATGATAGTATCAGCTGTAGATGTTAAAGTAATGACAATAGATATTTTTAAATTTGTTAAAAAACTCTTTAATTCTACTCCTAAATTCCAAATAACTTCTTCATCATTGTTCACCTCTTCCTTCCTTAATATTGTTTGTTTTTTGGCGTGCAGGTGTGACAACCCTTGCATTAGAATAAATTCCGTCCGAATCTCAACCTTATTCTTAATGCGATAAGGACATAAAACTAGGGCTGGTGTAATTTCCGCTTGTCATTGTATGAAATTGACGCGTGATCGTTTAATATGGATGTAGATTAGTGGTTTTTATATATCGAGGAAAGGAGAAGGGTGGTAAGAATGAAATGGAATAGTTATGTTGGAATTTGTGTGACAATGTAATTGTACGATTAAATAAATACTCATTTCTAATTTAGGCTGCCTGCAATTAAGGTAAATGTGCTCGTCGCGGTCGGGCTGCATAGTAGGGTTGTAAATAGTTCCGTAATTAGGTCGATAAAGAGTTGATATCTATGTTTTTAATTTTGGTTGCAATATGAGCTATGTCTGAGTATTGTGTTCACCTGGAAATAGCTTTTCTAAAGTTACAGAGCCAAAGGAGACGAAAAAATGATTTTTTTAAGCCTCATACCTACATTTTAGGAGAATTTCTACTCAAATCCGGAGGCAGCAAAACTAAAATTAAAAATATGATGAAAATAAGAGTGATAATCAAACATCAAATGGCACCGTTTTGTAACTGTGCCCTCCAGAAAACCGAATTTTTTGAAAAATTATCCACCTTACTGCATAGTCTACAAAGGGAGGCAGCACGCTCGATCATGGTTCTCAGTAAGCCCCCTGATTCGGTGTGCCAAACATGATTCATCCTTCAGGTCACAAGTCAAATCATAAAGGCTGTACTTCACCTATTTAAAGAGCCTTGGCCTATTTCATCTTCACTCTAGAAACGAAATTAGTTACTAAAATAACTAATTGCCGACAGACCTTGAGGGCACAAAGTGACGGGGTACCTCAGGGTACTTACGTGGAGATTGGACTTTCCTTTAAGGGCTGTGGTTAAGCCCTCTACCTTTGCGGGTAGGACCCGTATTGTTACGGTCAAAGGTACGACATAGTTACACGTGACAAATGTTCTAAAGTACTTCAAAGATCAATATATTCAGACTGTTAAGAGTGCAAATAAAATAAAATAAAAAGTTTTATTTTGTAAATTATTAGACGTCGTATATCTGTTTAAATTTGGTATTAATTATGACTAATGAAACATGATGTACTGAAAAAAAAACTTGGGTAAAAAGGATCCAATCCACAAGAATTTGTCAATTTGAAGAAGGTATTTTTGTTTTGATTTAAGGTTTTAATTAATGAAAGAGTTATTTGTGTTGGGTCCCTTTTGCGGAATATGTCGGTCCGTGTTATGATTTGAGTAAAGACTAAGTTCGCAAACATTCGTTGATATAGTTGTGAAAAATAATTATTACAATAAATTGGTAGCTTCAAAAGGATTGTTTTCTTAGGTTTATGAACTTTTCGTATTTATTTCGCAATCAAACTTTAATAGAACAATTCAGACCTAACAACTTATTGCATTCACGCAGTTTAACCAAAATCCATAGTTTCTGTGGGTCCATATTAAATCAACAGCTGGAATAGTATTCGTAATTGAAATATTTGTAAAGTTTCAACAAACCAAAAAGGCTTTTAGAATTTTCAACAGAAAAGTTTAATATTCAGCCTCTGTAGCCTAGTGGATAGTGACCCTGCCTACGAAGCTGGAGGTTTCTGGTTCGAATCCCGGCGAGGGCATTATTTGTGTATTTATTTATCACAAATATTTGTTCCTTGGTCATGGCTGTCTATGTATTTATGTATCTATCCATTATACAGTGTGTAAATCTAATACGGGCGAACAATTAAACCAGGCATGGGATTCATTAGTGTGATCATGGATTACAAGGTTTTTTCAAAATTACTCTTAATTATGACCCCACAGAATTATTTTAAGATTTTCGGAGCATCAATGTAGGTACGAACATTTGTTATTGTTGATATGGCAGTTAAGTTACGTCATCTGCTTTTGAAATTAGCTGTCAACGAGTGTTTAACTCGCGTATGTTGCTCTACATTGCGCGCCGAATTATTTTGTATGGAAAATTTTGTTGCTCTTATTTTAAGTAAAAGTTATTTGAATGTACTTATTATGTCGTAAACTAATACCCATTAAGAGCTTCGCCCGTATTAGACTTACACTCTGTATATATCGTCGCCTGGTACTCACATCACAAGCCTTAATTGAGCTTAGCGTGGGATTAGATCGATTTGTGTAAGATATCCCAAGATATTTATTATTTATTTATTCAGCGTTTTACTGCGTTATTGTTTCATCATTATTGTCACGGCAAGTTTGATTCTAGAACATTGTTTAAATGTATGTAAACGGAATTCAGTACCAATACCAAACAGCATAATCAATGTTGTTGCGACTCGTCCTTCCATTGCGGTAATAATCGCAGGATAACAATAAGTCATAACTCATAAGTCATAAGTTATTTATTTGCGAAAGATAGGGCGAGGTATTGCAACGTCGCCGTGTGGTGACGGCAGTAAGAATACATTTATCACCATCCCAACTCCTGTGTCGTAAGAGTCGACTAAGGGATTGAAGTGTCACTGACCATTATTTGATAAAAGGTTGATGGGCAGCAGCGTCACCATAGTGGACACATTACTGCGATTGCTAATCCGCTTGCCCAGTGTGGCGATTATTGGCATTTACCTCCTAATGCGTCTATACGCATTGTTAATAGGAGAGGCCTACGTCCAGCAGTGGACTATCACAGGCTGATGATGTTGATGCTGATTGCAACGTACGACAATGCGATTAAATAAACTCCTGGACGCTTAGCCAAGTTGTCAATCGCCAACGCTTAGTAGCGTATCGTACTTTTCCCTCTGTCACTCTTTCATATTAGTGCGACAAAGACAGTTAGCTGCCTATCGTTTACGATTGACAATTAAGCGTTAGCGATTGGCAACTTGTCTAAGCACCCTGGAAAATGGTGACAGAAGCATTGATTTAATTATGAAATAAAGAGATAGATGGCGTAGTGACATTGTAGATTTTTATTCAATTAATTATCTGCTGTCCTTTTTTCGTCATATTCGTTAGCAATCTGGAACGAGTCCATTTATTATATTGGTTTCTATTTTTAGTTTCCTTTTGTGACAAAGCTAGTGATATTTCGTACAAAAGAATACGATTGTTTTTGCAAATCAATATATCTATAACTCCATTGTTTTTTTAGTTAAAGGACCGGACCGCGTGTATAATGATATAATGATTATTATTAAACTAGCACCCTTATCCTTAAAAAAATACGAGGCGTATATTACTTAATTTGTATTTTGTCCCTTCCGATCAACCACAAATATCAAGTCGAAAGATAAGGACAAACAAATAATTAACTAACGACGTCTAATGGATATTTATCAATAAGCGCATTTGATTGTTTTCCTACGTTAAGTTATAAATGTTATAATTTACATACAATTAATCAAACTCTCTGAATCATTCACACATAATTAAGTTACCATTTATAGCCAAAACTATAATGAAACGGATTACGGACTAAGTAAACTGTAATTTAGATCATAAAAATAATTTAATAAAGATTGCCCAAAAGTCACAAAACCGGCCTCGTACAGAATTAAATCACCTTTGTACGGGCAACTGTTTTTCAACTGTTTTGTACGGGCAACAAGATAAAAACACATGCATTTTTACGCTACTAGCATAACAAAACTAGCATACAAATGAAATCCCTCTAATCCGACTTTCCCATACAAATAATTTGCAAGGGAGGGCCATCCCCATTGGGATAGGGCGGAGCGGGCGATTCCCACGTTCGCCCGGCCACTGGTGATACCATATCTGCAATATGGTCAGGGGTGAGGTTATTTAATAGCCCGAATTTGAGTCGATTACATGTGAATGTTAGATATTGATAAGATAGTCCGCAATATGGTTGAGAAGGATTGTTATTAGCCTAACATTGTGAGATAAAAATAATAACAACTAAGTATGCAGTATTCTTACACAAATTTAGGTAGTCTCACGGTAAGTTTAAATTAAGGCTTGTGTTTTGGTAAATGAATGAGGAAATAATTATACATATAACAGACAGATAAGACATAGACACTTAAATAGTTACGTATGATTATCACGAATTATTGACCAAGGAAGAAATATTTCTGTGTTTCAAAGATAGAGATGCCCTCACCGAACCATGTACCGACTGAACTATGAAGGCTAAATTGGATTAAGTAATAAAAATAATTATAAAGTAATCTTTATAAACTATTTTACGTATACCTTATTTTATTAGGTACAGCTTGGCAAAAAAGAGTAGAAATTAAAAAGTAGCAACATCGTAGTGACGTCCCTTTCAAATCAATCTGCGTGAGAAAACGGGACGACACTACAATGTTGCCACTTTTTAATTTCTAATCTTTGTTTGCCAGGCTGTACCTATATTAAATTGAAAATACAAAATCGAATATAACTAATTGGTCTAGGTTAATTAGTAAAAGAATCTACAGTATAGTTCGAATTCCCAGCATACAAAAAACGTCGGCGCTTACGCTTACAAAAAACTAACCTAAAAGTTATTACCTCAAAATGTAACTTTAAACGCCTTTGAATAGTGTTTGCCGCTTTAATGAACCCATTGTTGACCGCGATGGCCCTTTAATAGAGCCAGGTACGACCATGGGCACCTGGCGAGGCAAAAAACCAGGAAGTGTGACCACATGTGGGCCCTTTTTCTACAAGTAGGGAATAGGTTTGTGGTCGTTTTTGAAATGGATAAGGATGATTGATTTGGGAGGTAAGTCATAACTTGACTACTTGAGTTCGATGAGTTTGAAATGCTATTAATGATGGGTTCTGAATTAGAATATTTTACTTGCCGAAGCCAGTTCGTTGATATTAAATTTTAAAATATGCTAGACTCCATATTGTATTGCATTACTTACATATTTCATTTTATTCAGAAAACCAACAGCTGAATTAACAAATACAGGTTTTTGAACAATGTGTGACAGCAAAGCTAATTACTGGTTTTCGCAAATAAAAAACCATACAGACATATTGTCACAAATAAATGATATTGATTTGATTTGTACATAATCTCAGTTGAACAAATTATTACATTGATGTACATGTATTATGTAATTCTAAATAACCATGGTAATAACAGCAATTCAACCAAATTAATTTCACCTCGCAAAGTCACCTTTAACCGTCATTACAAATAATTCCCCTGCGACGGTTTGTCCTTTAATTTTCATTTTCTTTGATCATTAATATTCAAAGACCATGAAATTCCTAATTAGATTAGAGTATTAAAGAGCCAATGTATTATCTATGATTTGCTAACAATTACAATTATTGAAGAATTCTGATTTTAGAGTCCTTTTAAAATCAGTGGTCCAAAGGATATATACTAAAAGTTGTTCAGTATTACTTACATATACAGTGTATATTTTTATGTGACGAAGGTAGACAATTGAGCTCTCAGCCCACCTGATGGAAAGCAGGAACTGAGGCCCATTGACATAGTGACCAAAAAATCGCCTATGCGCTGCCTACCCTGAGGACTTAGATGGATTGCCTCTATCTTTGCCAGTTATTACACCGACTATCTTACCCCCAAACCGGAACACAGTACTATTTAGCGGCAGGTAACGGGTAAGACGTTGGTAGCTATCCGGGCGGACCCAGCACGAGGTCCTACCACCAGCAAGTGTACTTATGTGTATGCAAGGTTATTACTGACTAACTTATTAGTGACTCGGGAAGCACCGTGTACGTGTAGTTGTGTAGGTACTGTTTTACACCACACGGTACCCTTTCAACCAGAACCAACCGCCAAAGACCATAAGTACAAATACGTATAACGCACGTGTTGTGGTGCTACTTGAACCGAAGCAAAAACCGCAAAATCTGGGTAACCGCATCCCGGGAAAATTATTGTAATTTAAATTAGTCGAACGGCATTTCAGGGAGGAAGAGCAATTTCCTAATTAAGTAATTGCTTGTGAAGTTCTATTTTGTGTAAAAATATTGAGAAATTGTTAGAAATATTAAATGAAATTTTGGCTCTGATTAAAATACGAAGACGTAATAGAAAGAAAATAACTTAATAGAAATGAAAGCTCAACAAATAATTCCTATATTTTGGGTACGAGGAGACGATAACTATTTATATTCAATGCTAAAATTTATAGAACACAACTATAAATTATGGATAAAATAAATGAATAAATATCTTGGGACATCTTACACAAATCGACCTAGTCCCACGGTAAGCTCAATTAAAGCTTGTGATGTGGGTACCAAGCGGTGATATATATAATAGATAGATATGTATAGATACTTAAATACATAGACAGCCATGACCAAGGAACAAATATTTGTGATAAAATAAATACACAAATAATGCCTTCGCCGGGATTCGAACCAGGAACCTCCAGCATCGTAGGCAGGGTCACTACCAACTAGGCTACGGAGGCCGACAAGATATTTGTGCTTACCGTAATTTCAATCCAGAACCTAAAAATTAATCTGGGTTACTGTTTAGATTATTTACCATGTAGATCTATACCAACGGCTACGGAAGCCGCCAGTTACAAACTAGGCAATACATTTCATTTGTTGTGACGTTTTCCCATAACAAACCATATGAGACTACACTTCTGAATGATCTACCTGTACACCATATCAAATCTCACCACACAACAAATTGACAAATTCAAAAGCTTTCAAAATTCACTTTTGAATTCAATTAACTTTTATAACACTAAACGACGTATGTCAGTAGGGAGATAATGGCTGTTAGGTCATTTTAGACGTGATGTTTGAAGCAACATGTTGCCACCTGTCGGATGCGGAAGCGGGCCGTGGGAACGCGGAACTGCGCCGGCGCATGGTCTCGATACTCCCGATGCGCGCGCGTCGGTTTCGGCGTAAGTGCACTGAACAGTAGTGGCGGTTACGACTTTTGTGTTGTCCGTGTTGAGGAATTTTGGGTGTCGAGTATTTTTTTATACATTTTTACTCGAATTTTGATGGTTAAAGTAAACCTCCTGGTCACATTACACGGTCAGTATAATAAATTGCAATAAAAATTCAAAAATTCGAATTGTTTTGTAAAAATCATATTAAGTAAATGATCAATGGAGAACTTACATATAAGAATGTACTGTAAGTAAATAAATTAGTCGCGTGTTTATTAATTAATAAATGGCACAAAATCTGAAAATATGTGTATTATGCAGAAAATACTTATAATGATATAATTTAGCACCTATACCTGCATTCAAGTCAACAAACAGACGATGACATGGCCACCTTTATTACAGATTTACCCATTTATTGTTTACCCATTGTATTAAATCTTATTTTGAAGCAAGTGAGAATCTTCCAGGACTATGACATATAATAAAAGTTTAAACCGCGCTTCGAAACCATTAATTTAAAAGTAATTAGCAGAAGTATGTCAACAAAATTCATCCCCGGCTTTGGGATTAAGATGCTTGAGAAAGTTTAAAATACCTATTTTACAAAATTTTAATGGGTACTCGTGTTTCAACGCGGCTGAACAACTTCATTAAAATGAGGTAATTGTTTATTTATACTTTCATTGTTCAGGTTTGAGATTTAAATGTTCCATTCCAGACAAGTTTTGAGTTGTAAAATTACTCTAAAATATGTTCCAATGCACTTTATTACCGTGTAACTAATAATATTCTCGTATAATTTGTATGAGTGATTTTTTTCATTGCGTAATTTTGTACCTGGCTGTATGACGTATATTTCCCATCATAAATATAATCATATTATTATATTACGGTCACTTATGGCTTCCATTGTCGCTCCGATATATTTGAGGACGATTGTACGATGTATATTTACAATTGCTTAAAAATAGGCTGTCTAAAATAAGAATAACTTGTAATACGTAGGTGTGGATACAGTCCTAAGACAATAATTATTGATGAAGGAATTTCCTTAATATAGAAAAGCAATATTCGTTTCAAATAATGGTCTAATTAATGTTAAAGTAGCATTAATATTCCGATCAAAAGCAACATATTTATTAAGTTGGTAATCGATTAAGGAAAACCTTTGTTAATATTCAATTTGAGGAAAATCTCAAGAGCCTAAATACTCGAGAAAAAAATACTTTCATTTCATTCCATTTGAGGAAGATTCTAAAAGTAACAGTTTAAGCAAAAACTTTTCAATAGACAGGATAAAGAATCCGTTAAGTTACTTTTGCTTTTTTAGCAATTTTTATAAAGTTTTTTAGCCAACCGTTAAATCTTTTATTGATGAGGAAACGGAAATGGGTTGTTGAGTGAATAAATGGAGAGTGAATGACAGATTTGGATGAGATAGCGGAGTTTTTGAAGTTATTTTTGAGTATCTGGATATTAGATGCGGCTCTCAGGATTTTAGATAAACAAAATACAGTTAAGATTCAAATCGATGCAATTACGTGGTCAGAAATATTTAATACAGTATCTTGGACTTAATAAGCATTTTGAAGGACGTACGGTGCTATGTACGTACAAGTATATCTCCTACTAGCACAAACTCATATTCTTCTAAGCACTTATCAAAAATGTTCAGCTCTTAAACTTTAGCCGAGATTAATTTTAGTTACCTTTAGCATGAATCATCTTCAGATGACCAACAATCATCTCTAATATAATAGTAGCTCTTGTTCTCCAACTTATTCCTTTACCTAAACGAGTGTCTTCATTATAGTTACAATGCATTCAAATTACCTTTAGCATGAATCATCTTCAAATGGTCGACAGTCAACTGCAGTATCTCAGCCTTCTCCAGCTTGGCACTGCCCTGCTTCTCACAGGCTGCTGGGACCAGCCTCTTCAGCTCCGTGAGTGAGGTGTTGATGCGGTCGCGGCGTTTCTTCTCGATCACGCCCCGGCGGCGCTTGCGCGTCATTAGTTGGCAGGAATCTCCGCCAGGAGATCTGAGGAAAGATCGCGTTGTTAGTTTTTAGAATGCTTTTCTTGAATAGCTAAGGTATACCATACCAGTGATGGTTATTTATCGTTTGTCAATTAAATAGGAAAATTTATTACCAACAAATTAAAAGGATGTGAAACATTGTTCAGTTATGACTTATATTAATTTTCTAGTATTTGTAGTCATTATGATTTGTAATATGTACTAGGGCTCCCGATATACGTACTATTCGCCGAACCGTAGCTCCGTGTTCTTAACCCCGGCGGTACTAAGATCACGAATTTCACAGTCACGCCGAGATACGTACCCGAATCTTTGTTTGTATACGTATCTACGAATCTTGGCTTCGTTCTAGCAACGACTGCTCGTGGCATGGATCCGGCCGGACCAATTACTATGCAAACAAATAAGGCCTATTATTGAATAACAGTTTGTTTTTAAAGTACGTATTGAATATTATACTCTGAATCGGGACGAACGGTATTTTATTGATTAGACTTGCATTTTTCGTATCGATTTATGTTATAGAATAACGTGGTAGGTACTGTGTTCTATATAACAAGCGACGGTGTTATTTCTGGATTAGAATTTATATTGCGATTTTGAATCACCAGATAGAAAAATTAAAAAAGAATGTTAAAAATATTTGGCCAAATTGCTATACATAAAAGATAATACAGTCGTTCATTTAAGTTTATTACCTGACAGGGCGGCCCTTTTGTAGATAAGACCTATACTAAGAATTTGCACGCGCAAAGTAGCTAACTATAGTTTGTCTGCGATGTATTTGACCACACGTGGTAATTTTACTGATAAATATGTCAACTTGGGCTTTTTACCTGGTACACCTTTTTTTTACCTATTGTTTCTGAATTTCAATGAAATAGCCGCATCTTTGTTTTGATATAGATAAGCGGGGATGTTTTAGTAAATTTGAAAAGGGCAATTTCGGGTTTTGGTTTTATACGTGTTTAGTTTAGTCACTAATAAGATTGCAGGCCGGACAGACTTAGCGAGAGTTTAGTCGAATTTAAATTAATTGTTTTTTTATTATTTTGTTACGTTTTTGTATTGTTACTGTTGGTGAGAAGATACCGTTTTTAAAGTGTATTAATAATGAAGATCAGTTGGGTGTGTGTGGAGTTATGCCACCAGGGTCGGTGACACGGCTTTATGCACTTTGTGCAATGATCGTACGAACAATGAGTTTTCGTGTCGTGGTGGTACAACAGGATTGATAGGAAAACATTTGGAAGCGGTGCACCTAAAATCTCCCGTCATCGTCACGACATCCAATGAGTTAGTATATTGTATTTTTTAATTATATTGCTTTTTAATATCCTTTTATATTTTGAAAGTTCCTTATTTTGTAGGAAATAACGCTGTAAATTTGTATATTTATGACGCACATATTTTGTTCCTGAGTTATGGGTTTCCTAGTATAGCTAATCGTTGTCTGGTACCCTCAATATTGATTTATGTATTTATTTATATCAACTTTATTGCACGAAAGAAAAACTTAAATTATGATATTTAGAACTAAGAAAAAATATTTACTCCGCACTGTGTTATGTATTTTTTAACTTCCGTTCACATCTCATTATTAAATTAGGTAATTAATACATGACAATGTGTCAGTTTTTATTAATATTGAACTCAGAAAATATCTATATTTCATAATTCTGCCCTCTTTACATTAAAAAGTAAAATATTAATGTGTAAAATTTAATCTCAGTACGTATACACGTTATCATACTGAAATTAAGTACAACTAAGTTATCGCACTTTACGTTAGAAATGCAATTAGGTAACCACTAAATTAGATTCACAAATATCACGGAACATTCTCATCCGTTTTCCTTATTCCTTAAAGACAACGCATCGAATCGTCACTCAACAACGTGGGCGGAACGGATCTGCGTGTAATTAAGACACGTATCCCCGTGTACACGTGTATACGTAACTTTATTGATACGTAGCCGTGTAACACGCAGGAAACGGGCCTTAAAACCGTGACCGTGTAACACGGCAACGGGGATCCGGCTACGGTTACACGAAACACGGTCACGACCACGAGCCCTAATATGTACTTATGTTACTATGTTCAAATTGTGATAAAATATTTTTAAAAACACATTGTTAAGTTATGATATACGATATTCGTTTTCAAATATATGTGGTTATTGCGATGTATGTAACCATGTTCCGATAGAAAATAATTTTTACAGTGCAACAGAAAACGTGTTTCTTATGCTGGAGTATCATTTTGCGCAATTATAGGTTTTTTTTAGTATTTCCAATACACTTATTTTCAAAACTACAATTTATGTACATATATTAAATCTAACTAATCTACTTAACCTAACCTATAAGTATCTAAGATTGGCCCTTGTGGCATTCTACCGAGGATGCTGGCAGCATTTCCTCGCACAACGCATCAGTATTGCGATATAGCTAGGATAAATATATCTGTCAGGTAAAAAGGATCACTATCCTTTTCCTCAAGCATATAAAAGAAAAGGACATCCATCGTCAATCATAAAAACACGTGAACAGTTATGCCAGCCCTTGTACTTCAGTGAACTTTGCTACGAACTGTTTTGAAACAATAGAGACGGCCTTCGTAGCGCGGCTCTACGGCTGTAGCACGTGCTCTACGTTAATATCGGACGTAGGTAGAGATTAGAAAATAAACTGCCGTATATTATACATTTATTTAGGTACTTTTTTATTCATATTAGTTTTTGATTTGGCTATAAATGTTACAGTGATGGTAAAACTATTTTAACTACTTGTTATTATATCAAAGTTTTTTTTCCTAATTTCACAAAATCGAGTTTAGTTTTTCTAGTGACAAAACTTGTTTAAAAGTTAGTGTTAGTTAGGGTAGTAAAATTTATGTGCTTATGAGAAAATAATTTATTTTATCGTTTATTTCAGGACTAACACGTATCGTTTTTGTTAAAAAGAAAATTTTCCTTTGCCATAAACGCACTTTTTCAGATTGTTCGCATAGTTAAACATACAAGCAATTGTGCCCTTTTATCGTTATTTTCATTTCGTTCAATCGCTTTTTGTATGAAATTGGCACCTCATTTTCATAAACTTTTTATAACTTTTGGAGTTACTGCAAGTTTTAAAAATAATGTGTACCTTAAGGTACGTATTCACTATTGAACAATTCTATGTTATAAACAATGTTTCGCAAATTTTTTTTAGTTTTACTCATACTTTTCCGGTACAGGTGGTTTACAGAATGGGATGTGATGGGTTACAGTGGTGTACAGTTGTTTCGAACTTCGTTTTTTTCGCACTTATATCGTTTGCTTACTATTACAGTTCTAACGCATTTAATCAACAATAATTGTAAGACTTAGTACTCACGTGGCATCCTTACTACTCTCCTCCGAGAACGCATCATCTTCGCTTTCCGAATGCGTCCGTTTGTTTCTCGGGGCCGGCGCTGGCGGCGCAGGCGCCGGTGGCCAGTAGCCCCACTGCTGCTGGGCGGGGTCCATGTGACGGTAGTCCATGTTAGGTGACAGCTTTGAGGTTATACGGTGACAGTTATAAGTCACTTTTCATGCCACTTTACGGCAGTATTGTCACTGACTGACTAAAAAAATGCTTTTGTTTATCACTTGCAAACACCGCTTATCGTTCGTTGGGTAAGTTTCAGAAAATAAAGATCACTTTCAAAACACGAATACACTTTAGGCTCTCTTAAATGTCATAAAAAATATGTGGTAATGATGAACACAACAACACAATTCAAGTTATTGAAATTTACACAATGTCCAAAAATCCAATCGAAGGTCACTCAAGTTTCCGTAAGTAGGTTAGTGCGTTTTATCAGCGTTCGGACACGTGCGCCCGCGCCGACGTCGTCGCGGAGTGTGGCGCCGCGTGCGGCCGTGTGCCGCCACCCTTCGCGCATTTATTAAAAAAAAAAGTTTAACAACCACCTTTTACATTTACTATCGACCGTGTATGTATGATATTAAGGTTGGAATTGAGAGGAATAGCTTGTGGAATTTATGCTTTTTGAGTTTCAGAACGCGGACGTATGCACTCGCCTTTACAATAATGTTACGTTACCGTTGTGCTGGGTAAATTTCAACTGTGTTTCAATGTCATAAGGGTTGTTGTGATAGTAAATATGATTTTGTAAAAATTAAAATTGGCAATTTTATGTGTGACGTTGAAGTGTACTATTTTGAACTTTAAAGCGATGACAGTAAGGAGTATTAAAGTGCAATAGGAGATCAAATACCGTTCGAACTTTGAGTAAATTTTTAGTTATCATTTCCGTCTGTAATTAAAGCCTTTATGTTTTCAAGAATAAGGTTGAATTTTGCTTGTTTTTTTATTAATTTTAGGGATAGAATAGCCACGTGTCAGGCGGACGGTGGGAAATGAAGGAGCAATTAGGAAATGCAATTTTATTCCGAGTTATTGGTGTGAATGCATGGGGGATGTATGGATGTATGGGGTTGTATGGGAGCGTGGGAGGATTAACTCGCTATATGGTAAATAAGGGTAAAAAGCTAGTTGAGTAACAATCGCCTTAAGTGCTTTTTTTCATTATATTTTTCATTTTGCCCCCTTGTTTAAGTCGAAGAAAGAAACTTAATTAGTTGTGATTGTCCACACATAGTGAAGAATATTCTGAAGAGTGTGGTAATTTTTATAGAGTAGGTACGCTTTAATTGCATTTATTTTATAGTTTTTTTAATCTCTGTATGCAGAGTGAAACATAATATTTTTTATTATTGACACTAATTGAACTAATCGGTATTTAATTAATAACCGTATTGATGCAGTATTCAATTTTTAACCAATCGTATGGCAACTATACTATCATTCATCATCATCATCAGCCTATGATAATCCACTGCTGGACGTAGGCCTCTCCTATTGATTATGCGTATAAACGCATTAGGAGGTAAATACCCATAATCGCCACGCTGGGAAAGCAAAGTCAAAGTCAAAGTCAAACTATTCTTTATTCAAGTAAGCTTATTAATAAGCATTTTCGAATCGTCTGACATTATCAAGAGAGAGAAAAAAAAATTACTACTGGTTCAAACCCTACGCCGTTCCTGAGAAAAACCAGTAAGAAACTCAGGTGGACTTATTTTTTCAAAACAGTATAATAATACATCTTATTAAAATAACATGCATTAAAGAATGTATTACATTAAAAAAAAAAATTATTATAGACATTTTTATAAAAGAGAGAAATAAATAAAGGATCATAATATTAAACAAAAATAATAATTATTGTACAAGTTCACACTATTATTAAGTATCTATATCTATACTACTAGAGATGTAAAGGTCCTCTAGTTGTCAGAATAAAGAGAAATTAAGATTTAGAGATGTAAAAGGTCTCTAATCGTCATGATTTTAACAATAATAATAAAATAGAAAATTAACAATTTAGTGACAATCACAAAGCCACTATTCTTATATAAAAGACAACAGCCAATACCTATTTAAACATGACATCACAGTAAAATAAACTCAAATATTAAATTAAACTAGATATTCCCATAAAGTGTCCCCAATGCCAGTTAATAAATAATAATAATAATGATTTGGAGGTGTAAAGAATCTCCAAATGTCAATAAAAAGTAAATAAAAAGGTGTATGAAACAAATGTTTCATGTCAGAAGACAGTTAAACTAACAGTCTTTAGGACTTGGCGGACTTAAGAGGGCTTAGGGGACTTAAGCGGATTGGCGATCGCAGTAATGTGTCCACTATGATGACGCTGCTGCCCATCATCAATCTTTTATCAAATAGTGGTCAGTGACACTTCAATCCCTTAGTCGACTCTTACGACACCCGCAGGAGGAGTTGGGGTGTTGACAAATGTATTTTTACTGCCGTCACCACACGGCTGACGTCACCATACTATCATTAAAATGTTAAAACTATAGCTAATGATTTCCCTTCCGTTATGTTATACATACATCATCATCATCAGCCTATAATCAGTCCAATGCTGGACAAAGGCTTCTCCTAACCTACGGATTCATTAGGAGGTAACATATGCCCATAATCGCCACGGGCAAGCGAGTTGTCGATCGCAGTAGTGTATCCATGCCAGTAATGCTGCTACCCTACCCATCATCAATCTTCAATAAATAAATAAATGGTCAGTGACACTTCAAATCCTTGAGTTGACTCGTACGACACCCACGAGAAGAGTTGGGGTGATGACAAATCTATTTTTACTGCCGTCACCACCACTCGGCCAGTTAGTTGGTTATAATAACTATTGTATAATCTGTTAGAAAATTGGCATTTCTTCGAACGTTTCAACCACCGTGAATTCAGTGGCTGCCTTATCACACGAATCCCGTGAGAGATGCAATAAATTTTGGATGTAATGGTAGACGTAGATGACAACAACCAAAATATCCAAAAAAAAATGAGATACCTACGGAAATCTGGTAATAATGTTGCCACCGAAGTTATGACGGTTGAAATGCCCAAATGCTATTAGAAATGTTATAGTTATTTATGTGGCTGGCGCATAATAAGAGGCATTAAACATGAGTGTGGTTTCATGAAACGAGCCGTAGGCGAGTTTCATAATAAGATCACACGAGTGTTTAATGCCTAATTATGTACAGTCACATACATAACTTTATCTACATTCATATCATTAGTTTAGAATGACAATTTACCTTTATTTTCATTGATATCCACTAAGTAATTACCTCTAAATATAAAAATTCAAATCAGTTGAAATCACTCAATTTGAGTAAGGATATCCTACAATAAATATTTATTGAAAAAAAAACAACAAAAAGAAGTTGACTTCATAATGTTAAAATTAATATCATGACGACGATACTTTAATGTCATTGTCAACATTATGATGCACTGTACTCTGCCTGTACTTTAATGTTAACATTATGATACAGCCACAGACAGACACCGGTCTCTTAATATAGGTCATTACATTACCGCTTCTGAATACATAACAGGGAAATTATGATATTCCTGTAGATAAACAATATTAAGGCATAGATAATTTAATTTAATGAATTTCGTCGTTTCGCTACGTCATGGATAAAACGGTCAATTTGTCTAAGCCACCACCAAAACCCTAAGACGCGGAGTTTTTCTTCAAAAACAACGATAAAATTTCAACTTTAACCATTTAGAAAGGAGTACCGAACAGCAACGTTACAACCTTTAAATCTTTTTTGCGACCCTCCAATTAGTATTTAACGGGCACGGTCTTAGCACTAATTGCCGCGGATTCTGCGGACCCCTAATAGAGGCATAATTGAGGTTCCGTATGACCGGACACGTCTCAGACGCTGTCTAAATTCTGAATGAATTTGGCCCATTAAGGGGTGAAAGGGTTTTATAACTGTGGAATTGTCTGCCAATTTATTTATAGGAAATTGGGGACTTTTCAGTCAGAAATAAATTGAAATTTAAATAATTTATTGCAGACCGTGGTCCATATTTTGTTAGTAGGTAAAACTTAGTTCGGTAGTAATAATATTAGTAATGAAATGAGGAAGTATATTATAAAATGGATAATAAAGCTTGATTCAATTCATAGAGTTTTGTATGAAAAGTATTAATATTACAATGAATGATTCTAAGAACAAAATTAAATTTTGGTATAATGTGCAAAGAAGAAGAAGAAAGAAGAATAAGATGGATTAGAATGTTAATTGTTTTTTTACCAAATAAACATTTTTCATTTCATTTCAGAAAAAAACGTGAATCTGCACGTCCGCGACTAAATGGGTTTGATTCGATTGCAAAAAAAACAAATAATTAAAGGCCTTTAAAATAAAACTATGAAAACGGATAAACTCGCGTATATTAACTAACTTTAACTTCATTCCGACGTTTCGAACACTTTACTTTGTCATCCGCAGACCACAAACCCTGTAAGGTGTTCGAAACGTCGGAATGAAGTTAAAGTTGGTTAATATACGTGAGTTTATAGTTTTATTTCATGTGTAATCCTCGCGGTATAACCGAAGAAATTATTATAAAGGCCTTCAATTAAAGCAAAATCGTACGTCATCATATTTGTGTTACAAAGTTAAATTCTGTCTAACAACCTTTGTCAGTAAAATCAGAAAATTTTCTACGAGTGGTCCACAATACGCGCCTATAAATATTTTTTTAAATCCGTGCATTTTTCTACTACCAGAGTTTTTTGGACAGAGTAGGTGTGATATAATTATGATGATATTTTGTAACACAATGTATTTATTAAGCCCGTGACTGTGTACATTTTTTTTGGAATCGACCTTTAAAACAAGGAGATTTCACAACATAAAATTGAAAGTGTCATGTGCTGCGCTGATTTAACTTATAAATGTATTGGTTAAAATATAACTTATAATTATATTATAGTTTTTTTTTCTAATACATGTTGTAAGCTGTATAATTATTATAGAAAAATATTCCACGGAGACACACTGGACTTCTTCAGGTGCTTTCAGTGATCTAGGGTTAGAACCGGAAGTAAATTTGACTTTTTGTTTACGAAGTAGAATTTAGTATAAGGTCAATGCGGGTAAGACCGTCTATCAGGAAAGTCCGTCTACTAACTGATTTCCGACCCTAATTGAACAGTATATGACGCATATGACGGACTTTCCTTCAAAATAAAATATGCCGGACTTAGCCGTACCTTAACAACTTTTGCACAAAAAACGGGCAAAATCCAAATTTTCTATGAGCGATGAACATTATGATCATTTACATTTGCCCTCTTTTACTACTGTTACTAGTACTATTTTGTAACAACTTTAATGACATGCGTCATCTTACAATAAATTATTATCATACCTACTTCATGTACTTGCGAAAGTTCAAGCTTCGCTTTACCGATTTCTGGTCTCGAAATTAAGACAAAGCAATATGATTCCAGTTTCAAGTTGAAAGTTAAGACAAAAGCTTATTGTGGACACATGTGTCCGGTTTGCGGCGTGAGGGGGCGCGTGCACGGTCACGTTGTACGGTCGGCTCTAATAATATGTATACGATTTTGATCCTTATGCCTTTGACATACCTACATTCCGAAATGTATACATATTATTAGACGTGACTGTACCGCGTCGTTCGACCATGGACTTACGGTGTGATATGGATACCAAGTTGTTAAACTAGAGAAATTAGGAACAAATTAATAGTCACTAAATAATTAACGAAGCCTAGACGACGGAAGCTTAATAGGGTAATTCCACAAGACTGTAACGAGACTTACCAATTCTTTCGTAAGTTTTAAAATTAATTAATCGAAGTTGAGTTTCCATACTTCAAGCCTAGCCCTAGTAACCCTGTAGGTAGATATGTGGACCCTTAAATGTACTTAATTATTATGAGAACATACAAAAGAATTGGTAACACTCGTTACAGTCTTTTGGATTTACACAATAGCACTTTTCACTAGTGCTTAGTTAAATATCGTGCATTATATCGACATCCATCCATACCAACATTTATTGAATGAAACATTTATTGATTTTCTTCTCCAGATATCAAAATAATTAAGACTTTTAAAGTTGAAACGCGAACTTTTTTATTTAACACATTCAGATATTTATTGTGAATAACATCGCCTTAAGGGTGTAAAAGTTATCTAGACAAGCGCACTTTCAACTTTAACTACATAATATAAGAAACTTAACAATAAATTTATAATATAAAAGTCATATGAACGTCCATACATTTTTGATCCCGTCGTCCGAGCTTTGATATTTAATTAGCTTTCTTGAGACAAAACCCTATTTTATAATAAAAATATATATTACGTGGGTTAATTACGTCTTTTAAGTCGAACAATGCTCGAAATGTTTAAGTGATGTGAAATACAATTTTAGTATGTTTCCATGACTATTTTTTATGTGTTTTTTTTTATTTTATCCTTTTTCGGAATTCAGAATTTATGGGTAAATTTTGTATTCAACTTCGAGCTCTTTCGATCCCAAAATGCCGTATAATTTCCATACATTTTCCGGAAAAAATCTCCCAATATTTTCATACATTTTCCGGATTATGCCTCAGAGTGGCTGTCCAGTATTATTTATAGGTCCATGGTTTTTACGGTACCCCTACTATGAGCTTGCAAATTCATTCAGATTCAGAAAACCACAGTTAAAATTTTTCGCTTTCCTCATGAGCACATTGTATATTATACAACCTAGATCCAGGAGCAAATGTTAATAAATACTTACATAAATAATGCCCTCGCCAGGATTCGAACCAGGATCTCCCTGCTTCGTAGGCAGGGCCACTACCGACGAGGCTACGGAGGCTCACAAAACATTCTGTATAACTTGTCAGATTATACCGGGTGTTCCGTAAGAGTAATAAACTAAATTGTATGTAATTGTATTGTACCCTGTAATTCAAACCTTCCTTAACATTAAAACCCTCAAATCAGTATACTACGCATTACGTGAATCTCTTCTGACGTATTGTATAAAGTGCTGGGGCAGTTCCAGCAAAACGGTTATAATCGAGGCGGATAGAGCGCAGCGTGCAGTTCTTAAAAAAATGCTCAATAAGCCCTTCAGGTTTTCAACATCTTTGTTATTCCAAAAGTCTGAAGTGCTAACAGTACGTCAACTATATATACTCAAGATCGCAATAAGCAAACATAAGCAAATTCTTGGAAGTGATGAACATAAAGATACCTATGCTTAGCAAAAGAGTGTATCGAACACAGGTTCCACCGTTACGTACTGCCTTCGCAAAGCGATTTGACCCCTACATATCTAGTTTTATTTACAATATTGTCACATAGACTAGCAACTTATAAAGGAGTGGCTAGCCAACTTAAATTACGACGAAACTGAAAGAATTATTCAAACTCGAAATAAATTCAGCTATTTCGAGTTTGAATAATTCTTTCAGTTTCGTCTTTCTTTAAGTTGGCGTTTCTGGTGCAATAGTCATAAATCTGTAATTTTTATTTTTAGTCTTAATGTTCATAGTGTGCACTTAGTTGTAAAACAAAATAGCATCTACCAAACGTTTTGCTCTGTCAACCGGCTGAAGCTTCTTAGGCAAGTCTTCAAGTTTTTGTTCGCCGCGATACAGGCACGCCTAGTGCCGTTACCAATGTTTATCCAATTGTCATGTAATACTTTTTGTTTAATAAAGATTTTTCATTTCTCATCTTTCATTTTCAATTGACAAATTATAATACCCCGTAAATACCCCGTTTTAAATGAAACTTACAATGTTGGTAAGGGATTCTATTTAGAGGACAATACTAATAACTTAGTTAACAACTTAAGTCCTCTTAGCAGTTACTTAACCAAAATATAACAATTCCGTGTGTATTTGTGTAATCACTTGTAAACTTTAATATATTTATAGCTTCATATAATTTACAAACAATAATAAAAATAAAAATTATCTATATCGATTGCAAAAAAAATTAAAGGCCTTTAATGAAAACGAAAATTAACGTCATAATTGTTATGTTACGAAGTTAAATTTTGTGTAACAATCTTTGGCACTGAAAAAGAGCAAAAAAATCAAATTTTCTATTAGCGATCAACAATACCTAAGTACCTATATCTTTTAAATTTTGTTGGACAGGGTACATATACAACATAGTTTGTATGACTAACTTTTGTAACACAATTAAAGCGATCTTAACTTATTCCACTTTTTTTAGACTTACCTTTATCCTTTTTTTGCAGCTAACCCATCTAAGAGTTAGGTATTTAACTATCAAAAAATTTAGTGTGTAAACGGACTTGCAATAAAATAAAATCGAATATTAAAGTATGTATGTAGGTCTGCTTGTAAGCATTTTCTGCAAGTCAATTCTAAGGTAAATATTTATAATGATTAATTATGATTGGTGGTTTCAAATTAGAGGTAGATCTATTTTTTTGGTATATTGAGTTACAATGCAAGTAAATGACCACAATTATTTAATAGTAATAATACTCATCGACATCACCATCCCCCATGACGAGAACCTCGTGAAGGCCGAGAAGGACAAAACCCGTAAGTACCTAGACTTGGCTCACGAGGTAACCGACATGTGGGAGGTTGATTCGGCGATCATTGTGCCAATAGTTGTTTCTGCGAACGGTCTCATAGCGAAGAGTCTCGATCAACACCTCAAGAGGCTATCGTTAGGTGGTTGGGTCAAGGGTCAGATGCAGAAGGCGGTAATCCTGGACACGGCGCGCATAGTCCGGCGGTTCCTCTCCCTGTAGCCCTATCCACCGGCAGCTTGGGCCCGCTCCGCTGCCGGCGGCACTCTAGGTTAGGTTTTTTATAATGTGTTTATATGTTTTGTATTGTTTTTGTATGTTTTATTGTATTTTACTTTTATAATCATATTGTAAAACGCCTAATCCAAGATGAAAAATGAATAAAGAGAATAATAATACTAATACTTGCGCAATTCAATATCCTTAGATAATCTGCCTTTTCGTAACACCACCTTGCTTTCCCAAACAATACCTGCAAAACCTACGCTTCCTTTCCAAAACGCCTCAATTAACATTATTTATGACACGATTATGATACTTATTACTACGTCCCTTATGTTCTAAAACAGCATGAACAAGCTGTTGACTCCATACGGTGTCTATTCTAAGATTTCTAAGATTAGTATCACAGTTTACCAAACAAAAGATCGAGATAAGGGTTTGGATTGACTCCTTCTGACAGGATTACAAGGTCGCCGTATTGTTATGCCAGTCACTTATAACTGACTAATAATGTACCTTATTGCATTGTTATAAGGTGTATGAATAGACAGGTAAATGTGGGTGATGGTATTTGTAAGGAGCTTTTGTCATTTAGTGGGAGTTGTGCCAGTCACTTATAACTGACTATAAATATACCTTATTGCATTGTAATAAGGTATACGAATATACAGGTAAATGTGGGTGTTGGTATTTGTAAGGAGCTTTTGTCATTTAGTGGGAGTTGAGGCGTGATGAGCAGTTTAGGTAATTTTCTTACCAGAGTGGTAGCCAAGATGCACATCGCTAAAGATTTGGGCTGCTACCGTGAACACCGAAGTTCCTAAATTTCGGGGATTTTTCTCCGTCACTCTAATGACGTCTTCGTTGGAGTGACAGAGACAAATCCCCGAAATTGCGAACTTCGGTGTTCGTGGTAGGGCCGCAGAGGCCCTACGCGAACGAAGTATTGCCTCCCTGTCTCACTTACGCACGAATTCACAAGTGCGAGAGAGAGGAATCACTTTTCTTGTGATTCGCGGTAGGGTCTCAGTAGCGAAGCGTTGTTTTCTCTCTGTCATTATTTTTTATTAGTTCGACTGAGCGTTAGCGTTTTGGCTACGCTCCCTGTTTAGTTTTTAAAGGTTCTTCTTTGTTGAGTTTTCATATATGGTCCCTTAAATTTTTTTTCTAAATAATTCATTAGATTTATGTTTTATTTTCTTGTATCACCATTTCTGTAACACCCTGTAGAGTATAACTACAATACCTCGATACGATGAAAGTCGAAATATTGGAACGTTTAAAGTACCCACTTTGCAAGCATCTTAACCTAATAATACAAGTTCTCAAACGGGTCACATTTTCTCTGTGTACTTCAACTTTTACAACTCAGTCAAGAGTAAGGGGTTCGACTTTTTTGACACAAAAATACCAGGTCGATTATTATCGGCACAGATCAGGTAAAAAACATTGTAAAACACATTACCCTATTGTTATATTCTTTCGAGGTAGACGTTGAAATGAGTGACTATTTTGTCAATAAGAGACAATAAAATAAATAAATCTCACGGAACCACCTTCGGCCCTAACGCGAACTTCGAAATCCGCAATTTTGAGAATTTGTCTGTGTCACTCAAATAACGCCTTCGTTGGAATGACAGAGGCAAATATTCGGAATTTGCGGATTGCGAAGTTTGCGATAGTTGGTCTTACATAGGGCTGCCAACCAAAGGTCACAGATATGCGGTACATTCCCGAATACATTGCGGGACTTGGCTATAAAATGCGGGACGCATGAGAAAGTGTATTAAATGATAATAATCGGCCAAGTGCGAGTCGGAGTCGTGCACAAAGGGTGCTTTAACAGCAAATATAAAAAATACGGACTCCTTACGGGTTTTTCCGTGTAGTAGTATACGTAAGGAACTATTTTCTGTAATTTTTGCTTATTGTATTAAGCATTGTAGATTCGGAGAATGTGGGGTTATTTGCGTCTATTATTATTTAAATAACTTGTTACTATGGTATACTTCAATATTATTTACATGTCTCACAATAATAAAATAAAATTTGAAAATCCTCTCACTGAGCCCTCCATTTGAATGATACAGTTTGCAAAACATTTTTTGTTTCACAATTTCCTAAAGTAGACTTCATATTCAAAATTTATTCATTTACATTTCACGTCTATCGTTGGGTCACCAACTTACACATGTGTGTTTACCATTATTTAGTGGAATCCAAACTGAGATAAGCATACGTTTTTGGGGAAATAGTTTCAAGTACAATATAAACAGAGCTTTTGTATTGCAAAAACGAGCTATTAGAACCCGAACTGCTCCATGGGATTAGTGCAGAGAACTTTTTGTTAAGCTACAAATTATGACAGTACTCAGTTTGTACGTTTTAGTACTGCTAACATCATTTGTTAAAAATATGTATGAAACGGAAAAAACGCATTCTGCAGAATTTTTTCCTATTTTGTAAGTGACAAAACACCCTTTTCGATACCAGAGTCGCGTTTTATAGTTACATTTTACAATTTCGCTGTTTGCCTCTCTATCGTACGCACATATTGGCTAGAAAGGGACGCAACTAGGAAAATTGTAAATTGTAACTTTATAAAACGCGACCCAGGCAAAGTTAAGTTTAAATGAAGCGTTCTTTATAAAGTTCTATTCTATCTATACCATATTTTCAAGAAATCCCTCAAAAAGTTTTTACTGAAAGGCTGACTTATTATGACATTGCAGATATATTTACTATCCAGAATTATACATGTTAGTGTGACATTATTTCTTATTTTTGTTTTTTTTTTTCATAACTGATGACATGATTCAACGATTTTAATGTATTTAACTTAGTGTAACCTCTTATCTGTTTGCCACGCTCTTACGGGTTCATGTATTATGTGTACCTACCTAACCATAAGCATGATTGCAATAAAGAAATAAAAAAAATTCACCTCAATCGGTCCAGTAGTATCTGAGCAAATCGGCTGTAACAGACGGACAGACAGGCAAGAAGCGATATTATAGGATTATAAGGGTTTCGGTTTTTTCCTTTTGAGGTATCCTAAATGCATAAAGTTTAACTTTAGAAACATTTATTACAAATAGCATAAAGCTTTTATGACAATTACATTTAAAAACAATCATTCATTTCAGATCGGTTCAATTTAAATGCACCTAATGCACCCATCGCAATCATTCACATTTTGGCAGTATACATGTTCAGTACACGGTCCTCGCAGGCTATAGTCCCGGACGTCGCGGTAAATTCAAATTGACATGACGCAATCTTAAATTGCTCTCATTTACGGATTCATATTATTATTTTAGTATTTCCTGAAAAGCGGGACAATTGGCGTCCCGCGCGAACCCTTTGCGGGACGCATACTTTAGGGCCCCAGAAACGGGACGTCCCGCATATAGCGGGACAGTTGGCAGCCCTAGTCTTACACCTTACACCACGGCTACGGCTAGCTAGAGCCTTCATTACACTTGAGCGAGCGAGTTGAAAATTGAAATCGGGGCGAGCGAGCACCGAGTGCGCAATGAATACGTAAAGGTGCATTCAAACCAAAAGAGCATTCGCTATTCTAACCCCCCACTCTACGAAATTCGATCGTTACACAAAACGTGATTGGTTGATTTCGTAGAGCGGGGGATAGAACAGCGAATGCTCTTTTGGTCTGAATGCACATTAAGCAGTACACGCGTTATATTGATCGTTCGGTGGAAATAAAATTAATTGTACAATTTAATTATTTGTCAAATGTTAATACTTGAAAATGTTTGCTAGTAGTTTGCGTATTATTACCCATTTTGAAAAGTCCGGGTCATGGTACCACGCTGTACATATATAATGGGACAACCGTACATAAATCGATCTAGTCACACAGTCACACTGTAAGCTCGATTAAGCCTTCGTGTGGCGGAACGTGGAGCCGCGTATTCAGACCAAACGAGCATTCGCTATTCTATCCCCCACTTTACGAAATCAACGAATCACGTTTTGTGTAACGATCGAATTTCGTAGAGTGGGGGTATAGAATAACGAATGCTCGTTTGGTCTGAATGCACCTTTAGGCGACCGTGCCATACGTGCGAGAGGGAGTTCCCATAATATATCGGCATCCCGCTCCAACTCATGGATTCGCTCGCCACCGGTCGCCGTAGACCAATGTCGTGGCCGGATCGTACGAGAAAATTATTCGTGGCTAGTTCAGTATGCCTAGCCAAGTTGCCAATCGCTAACGCTTAGTAGCGTATCGTAGTTTTCCCTCTTTGTCACTCTTTCATATTAGTGTGACAAAGACAGTTAGCTGCCTTTCGTTTGCGATTGACGATTAAGCGTTAGCGATTGGCAACTTGGCTAAGCACCCAGGAATTACTAATGATTATGACGTCTTGTCACGTAAGTTTCAGGATCTACGTCACAGTCATAGCACACAGAGAATGACAGTAAAATATCGTAGCTTAGTCATAAAACTTGAAATGCCTGTGCTAACATAATTATAACCACAAATGTCGAAGCGAGTGACGTAGGTAATATGCAACGACAAGCGAATTTCAACTGCAATGTAGAGTAGAGTGACGCACTTAGCAACTATGTCATTTAGTATCGTTTATAGGTAGTCAGAGTCACACTTCGCGTTTGTATAACGAATATTCTTCATAATATTTTTACTATTACTTTCAAGTACTTACTTACGTGTCTACAATTTATTGTAGTGTTTTTACGGTAGGTACTCTTTGATTTTATACTTTATTTTCTTCGATTTTAAGATATATACTCGTACAGGATCTTACACTAGCTAAAACTTGTTTTTTCATACATTTTGACCGATCAATCACGAGTCAAAATCAAAGCACCAAATTTTTATTTAAGATTTCTTGGTTAGCTCCATAGTAAAAGTTGTTCAGTATAACCTACCAAATCACCCCGTTCAAGGTTTTCAGTGGCTCATGTAACACGTTGTATAATGGGTCTATTGGCTGAATAATATTCATAATAAAGAAAATCGTTAATACGAAGCTCTGAATACACAGCAAAATCAAGCTGCTAGGTATTGTAGGTACAAAGTCAAAGTCAAATATTTTTTTATTCAAATTGGAATAGCAAAAAACTCTCTTGAATCGTCTAAGTATTAATACTTCCGGTTCAAACCCTACACCGCTGACCCGAGATTTTTTGGGTCTATGTGTTTTCATCTAGATAGACTGTACTACTGTACGTTGATTTTTTCGTTGCTCATGCAAGAACTATGAAGGTAACATGAAGGTGTTGAGTTCGTGCTTTATGACGTCACATGCTATAATTAGAATTGTTTAATTGCGTGTAAAATGAAACTGACGCTGACGCAAAAATAGCTAACTGTGTATTTTGCCTAAATTATTCTACATTGGATACCTTCTTACCTACATACTCGTTACCTATCTACACAAAACAAACAAGAACATGCTGTCTTTAAAAATATAATTTTCCTTCTATACGTTGTAAAATCTAAATGAGGCCAACAAATTTATGTACAAAAAATTGCTTAGTTGCTGTAATTAAAAACATCGTAGATCCATGGTACAGAAATCGACCTAGTCCCAAGAGTAGCCTAGCCTAGTACTGAGTTTAATAAAAACAAAAAACCAGCCAAGAGCATGTCGGGCCATGCTCAATATCGGGTTTCGTAGTTATTCGAAAACGGCTGTATATGTACGAAAGTATTCTATAACTATAAGCCATGAATGATGAAAAATTTGTCTAATTTGTACTATACCACTTTGTCGACATGATTAATATGTATACCTGTACCAAATTGCAGATTTCTAGTACTAATGGCCACTGAGCTATGCTGCGGACAGACGGACATGGCAAAACTATAAGGGTTCCTTGTTTACTACGGAACCCTAAAAATCATGATGTGACGATCACGACGACAAAAAAATTACGTTATTGTTTTCATTAGAGACCTAAACTATGTAGATTTCTTTGTAATCGACCCAATTAATAAAGTTAAGCCTCCACATATTTATCTACACGGCTAGGCTAGGCCAGTCATACGGAAACTTAGCTTTGGACCATTCCATAGGCTGTCTCGTACAAACGCGTTTATTTTCCGATAATTTAAGCTTTCTTCCGAATTATTACTTTTTTTTTTTGAAGATGCGGTGGTGGCTCAGTGGTTTAGACGTTTGACTTTCAATCCGGAGGTCGTGGGTTCAAATCCTGGCTCGTACCAATGAGTTTTTCCGAAACTTATGTACGGAATATCAGATGATATTTACCATTAGCTTTCGGTGGAGTAAAACATCGTGAGGGAACCTGCATAATATCCGCGAAGAAATTCAAAGGTGTATGTGAATGTGAAGTTCCAAACCCGCTTAGGTCCAGTGTGGGGACTATAGCTCTCATATATGGGAGGAGGCCTGTGCCCAGCAGTGGGACATTATATATTATATTTTTTTTTACCAATTTTTGACTCCTCTGGTCACGAAAGAGAACTTCGGTAAACCCACAATTTTGAGAAAACCATGTTTGTACGGGTAATCGGTGGACGTTTTCGTGGAAAGCATCCTTTGGTGATATAATTTAAAAAATCACAAAATAATTGGTCAGTCTAGTTACGCGAACTTTTACTTTTGCCACTAGGTTTTTTGGCTCAAAATTCTTTGTCTTATTTCATACTACTCTGTCACGCTGTTAGTTGCAGTTTCGACTCAGTGAAAAAAAACCGGTGCACTTGTATTTATTTTTCATGCTAGATTTTAATCCATACATCAGAAATTGAGAACAAAACATCATCTCATATAAAAATCACCACTGCGTCACGTTTTTCAAGGACACAAAATAAGACAACGAAAAGAATTTTGACCCTTTTATCGACGATTTTGAGTGCCTACGCATATTCTTTGGCCTCTTTATGTTTATCACGAGTATGTCTGAACTTTTTATTAATAATTCTGTAATCCGATCTATTGTCACTCGATGAAGGCTTAACCTTCTTTCGTTTAATACGATTTTCGATTAAATAAAGAACACGAGATCCTCTCATTCGGTCCAAGGCTTTGGCAAAAAGGTTGATATAGATTACGGTGCGCAAAAACGTGCGTGGGACGTTCTATACTAAGTCTTTAGCACGTAAAATTGTGTTTTTTTATGAAGTATAATATTGTAACAAAAATACGTGTAGTCGGTAATCCGTTTAAGAGCCAACTCAACCCTATTTACGCGTTTTGTTGCTACTACGCGTTGTGCTTTAATTTTTTCAGGTATATTTCAATGTCATATTCAATTCATATTTCAAGTGTCACCTCTAGGCTCAAGTGGGATTTTGCTGGCCACGTCTATCGCATGCATCCTGATAGGTGGGCTAGCATAGCCACAAAGTGGGTGCCGGAACAGCGACGCGGACGTGGCAGGCCCAGACGGAGATGGCGGGATGATATGGACTCGTTCCTAGACAACTGGCCGGGCCGGAGGAAGCACAAAATCGGGAGTCATGGAGATCCAGGGGAGAGGCCTTTGCTCAGCAGTGGGACACCAATATAGGCTAGGAAAAAAAATCAATGTAATACATGTATATTGGTACAAATTTAAAATGAAATCGATCTCCAGAAGCAGCGGACTGACATCTTTTGCTGGATTACGGAAAAGCCTTCAATTATTTCACTCTTTGTTTATAAGCTTAGGAGATTTTCCGCAATTTCTTTTAATTTAAACAAACAGAATTTCGTAAACATTAGGCTTATGGTCCCTTTCTGTCTTCTGTCAGTGCGGTCACGTATACTCGAAATTTCATAAACAAGTTTTTTAATAGAAAACTCCCTGAGCACATTTTTCTAAGAACTTTGAAGAAATGTAATACGGTTACTATTATTAGGTATGTCAGTAGATGAAATCAGGCTGTTTCTGTTTACAGTATTTTTTATGAGAAATTATCATACATCATCATCAGCCTATCATAGTCCACTGCTGTACGTAGGCCTCTCCTATTAACTATATATGTTGGGTATAGACGCATTAGGAAGTAAATGCCTATAATCGCCACGCTGGGCAAGCGGATTGGCGATCGCAGTAATGTGTGACTACGATGACGCACTATGGTGACGCTGCTGCCCATCATCGATATTTTATCAAATAATGGTCAGTGACACTTCAATTCCTTAGTCGACTCTTACGACACCCGCAGGAGGAGTTGGGGTGATAACAAATGTATTCTTACTGCCGTCACAACACGGCATGAGAAATTAAACCCGAACGAATTCGTTGACCGAGAGTGTAGTTGATCCATCAATTAATAGGTAAATTATTGAACTTCTTTTTACCTCTAATTTGAATACCTACAACCTACAAATCCCTTAAAATATGAAATAACCGATAAACCGACTCGGGTAAATGGAATTCAAATGAAATGACCTATACCTGAATTGAGATTTTGTTGCGGACAATAAATAAGAAAGGTCACGCAATCATGATTGACAAAATAATATTTTCAGTTATTTCGGCCAGAAAGGTCAAGAGGTCTACTGCGAAAAACAGAAACCTAATTCGTTATTTGCCTCTCTATCTTGTCGATTGCAGAGAAAGGGATGCAATTAAGACGGAGAAAAGGTGAGATTGAGAGTAGTTCCCATAGATATTAATATACCCACGCAGTAAAATTACAGAAGAATTGTACAAAAGGTAACAAAATAGTAGATCTTCGATTAGATATTTTTAGATAGAAAGGCACAAACTTTCTTGTATTGATACAAAATAGATAGTACAAGTTATAATGCGTACGAAAATAGAAAGGAAATACGTAATATACTAAACATGTCGTCAAATTACATTATATTGATAATAATAGGTCGGATTATTATTAGTCTGTCAAAATAAGTCAATGTTAATGAAATATATCTATGTCTCATACTATTATATTTAGATAAACAACTTAGGTAACCGTTTTAGGGATTACTTTGATGAATAGGATTCTACCTACTAAATAGCCTTTTTTATTTATGTGAAATAAACTTTTACTGAATATTAATTTCAATTTCTGTTGTATACACCGTGTGTAAATCTAATCCAAGCATTCATCAGTGTAATCATGTATTACGAGGTTATTTTTATGTTACATTTAATACAATTATGACCGCATAGTTTTTTTAAGATTTTAGAAGCAGCAATGTGTATGAACATTTGTTAATATTGATAATATAAATATATGGCAGTTATGTCATCTGCTTTTGAAATTACCTGTCAACCAGCGTTTAACTTGAGTGTGTTGCTCTACATTGCGCGCCGAATTTATTCATACGGATAATTTTGTTGCTATAATTGTAAGGAAAAGTTATCTAAACGTAGGTATTCTAAACTAAGAGCTTAAGAGCTTCGCTCGCGCTAGACTTGCACCTTGCACCCTGTATATTTTTTTTTATTTCAATTAAAAAATCTTATAAAAAATCTTTGAATTGAAAACCTCCTCCTTTTTTGAAGTCGGTCAATAAATTCCTTATAATATGGCATAAATGTCTCGCAGTACTCTTTTGTGTTTCACTTTTCCTTGCCATGCTTAGCCCTAGCTTATGTTTTTTTTAATATTCATAGTAAATCGACCACCATCAAACTGGGCGGGTATCAAAAACAGCAAAAGCATGATAGCAATCAAAATAAACAATCTATACCATTTTGCACGGCTAACATTCACTTGCAAATTCAACCCCTCGGAGTCACACGCGAAAAAACAACAATGCCAAGGGTTTTTGCGCGGATTAACCCGTTGTCTGCCGTGGGACTGTGGGGCAGGTGTGGGCAAGTGCGATGGCGGGGGTGGGAACGATCGGTAATGACTTTGGGGCGGTGTGGTCATTTAGTGGCTTATAAGTACCATGGAAAAAATATTAAACTTGATTAATAGCTAGCTTGGTATTATCTCGTACATAGTATGAATAAAGGAATAATAATAACAAATGCAGAAATTGTAAATACAACTAAAATAGTACATTTCGTTTTTGCACGTGTCTCGTACGACATTTTTTAGTACAGATGGCCCTCCGAAGTTTTGGACCTGACGTAAAATGACACACTTCTCGCACTAGAGCCTAAAAAAGGCAACTGTACTAAAATAGTACATTACGACACAAGTACGAAAAACATTAAATACGAAACGAGTGGCGATGTTTTAAAACACGACCAAAGGGAGTGTTTTAAATCGACACGAGTTACGAATTTCCTTTTTGCACGTGTCTCGTACGACGATTTTTAGTACAGATGATTCTCCGAAGTTTTGGACCTGACGTAAAATGACCCACTTCTAGCACTAGAGCCTAAAAAAACCGGCCTAGTGCGAGTCGGACTCACGCGCGAAGGGCTCCGTACCATTGTCAATTTATTATTAAAAAAATACAGTTAAACCAACCTACCTCAAAAACTATAGGAGATAATTTAATCAAACTAAAAATCGTTGATAGAGTTTATTAATGCGCATAACTTTTTTTTATAATTTTATATCGCGTTGTTTAAAAAATAGAGGGCGGGGGACACATTTTTCAGACTTTGAGAGCTGATATCTCGAAAACGATTTGCTTAAATAAAAATGAGATTTATAAACCTTCATATCATTTCCAAAGACCGTTCTATTAATACCCCACACGCTTATCTATAACTAAAAAAATGTTTCTATCCCTCAGTTACATGTATGGCCCCCACCCCAATGGTTTTTTTTACAATTTTGTATCATAATCCTGTAGCGGTTCATACAACACATATCCTTACCAGATTTCGTTACTGTAGCATTTATAGTTTCCGAGTAAATCGGCTGTGACAGACGGACAGACGGACATGACGAATCTATAAGGATTCGGTTTTTGCCATTTTGGCTACGGAACCCTAATAAGGCACCATCTGTACTAAAATAGTATATTTCGATACAAGTGCAAAAAAAATGTTTTCGACGAGGGTGAAAGTTGGAGCCCGAGTGAAGCGAGGGCGACAATCACCCGAGTTAAAAATAAGTTTTTACACGTTTATCGAACGACTTTTTTCATAACAAGTGCCTCAAAAAGATAAAATAAATTTACGCACGCGAAGTTTACTTTTCCGCATTAGTTAGGAAAAAGTAGTTTTGCTCAGGTACCTTCAATGTTTCACACTTTTGACATTAGGCCACCCGTACACCTGTAAGTTGTTACGTAAGTTATAGGGACGGAGCTATACTAAAGAATGAGATAGTGATATTCACCTCTCATTCCCTAGCTCATTTCTTAGCTCCGTCCCTATAACTTATGTAAAAACTTACAGGTATGCGGCTGGCCTTACATCTATATTTTTATGTAATGACCTTACCTATTTACAAATCTGTACTTTTTGCTGTATGGTGACGGCAGTAAGATAAGAATACATTGTTACCACTCCAACTCTTCCCGTGGGTGTCGTACGAGTCGACAAAGGGAATCAATTCCAAATCTGGATCAGGAATTAACAACAATTTCAATTTAAACTTTCAACTACCTACTGATTTCCTCCTGATCTTGACCTAAAAACACACGCCGACCTAATCTGACTCCGTGGGATTCATTACGCAGTATTTGCCAAGAGTGTTTACTCTGGCGTCCTACCGCGAATATCGAAATTCGTTTTCGAATATTTTGTCTCTGTTTTTCCAACGAAGGCGTCATTAGAGCGGCTGAGACAAATTCTCGAAATTTGCGGATTTTTAAGTTTGCGGTAGGATCACTGCCCAACTAACATTTTAGCGATAAAACTAGTTCTACAAAAGCTGTATATTCTTTCAACTAAACATTGATAGCGATAGTGTGGCCTAAAATTTAGCGATATAGCACGCTATAACTCTCTTATAGGCGCAAATAGGCACCGCCGTTAGAGCTCGAAGTTCTATAGTGGTTCATTTTATGCGCAATAGTGATAAACTAGTGATACAATAGTGCTACAATAGGGATAATTGTTGCCGGGAGTGATAATAAAGGGCTAGAGTAGCAGTATTTTCGCTTGTAGTTCTAATAACCGCGTAAAATGTCATCTTGTATCACTTAAAGTGTAACAAGAACACTGCTATAGTGAAAATAATCGCTGTGCATCGCAATATGGAATCTTTTATAGCTGTAATCGTTTGTGTAGTTTTAAATGTCAAAATATTTAATACGATTTCAATCGGTTTGTGTTGTGTGCAATGAAGATTGTTTGTAATGGCGACTTGATGGATTGTGAAATTATTAGGTACCAGTTGAGTACACAAAGTTTCACGACGCGTATTAGTGAATTCAACCAAAATTCTAATGCGGTTGTTACTTTTCTGTCATTATATGTGGTATTTTACATCTCAATTTTCAAGCGCCTCGTAAATTTGCAAGTTTTAACAAATTTGGTATGCTAAAAGTACTGTAGCCTAGGTTATGTTTGGTAAGTAAGTTAATTATAATCTTTAGTTTTGTGAATGGTTATGCTACACATACTTGATATTGTAATATTAGAACAATTACCTTAACAATTGCTGCTTTATTACAATATTTTAAGCATTTTTTTTGTAATCGTTTGTAAACAGAAATGGCGTTTCACGTTCTAAAGACATGATTAACTCTAAAGGTGATAATTTTATCTCCAGTAGAACTGACAGCTTTAAATGTATTCCCGATAACCATTAAAGGTTATAGAGCGAGGTATCTTAGACCTCAAAGCGTTAAAAATAATTTTAAGTGGTAATAATGTTCACGTAAACACTCTTGTAGAGCTACGGCCATACCGCTGTTATAGCACTTCAAGCTCTAAAAAGCTAAGTGATTTAACAAGGAAAATTATGTCTGTTGTATCGCTAAATTACTAAGTGCTATAAGAGCTCATGTTACCACTCTTAAATGGCTAAAGGTTATTTTTATAGCTTTTGTAACACTGTAGGCGGCATTAAGCACTAAAAGGTAAATATAACACGATTATAGAGCTACAGCGCGAGTAAATTATAATGGGCACCCCAAAAGAACCTCCAGTGTTAAAATATCCTTAAAGTGGTAACCATAGCATATAAAAAGGCAGTTAATACCACCTTATTACAGCTTTCAACTACAATATGCTATCTTATGTCTATTATATCACCTTACTAGCACCAGTGTATTAAGAGGACTGTTTATTTTCATAGTATCACCTAAAACTATTATTATGCGTCTTATAAAACTACTATATCACTCAGGATTCTAAATGAGTTGCTGTTATAGCTAATATGTTTGTTGGGTGGGGTCGAATGAGCCTGAAGCGTTGCGTAGTTCCAATCCTCAGAGATTTGGATTGTAAATAGTGAAAATTAAAGGTTGTGTATATTTTTGCAATTTCATATAATACCTGAGGCGCTTGGGCGGTTATAGATATTTACTGATTGTTTATATTTATTTAGGATTGCTTCTGAAATAATATTTACAATTTAAAAATAATAACTCTTGCCAATATCGTTAGTTGTAATATGAATTAATGTAACCACCAAATGATGATTTTTCAGGAGGGCCCAAAAATGAATTTAACATGTATAAAGTATGTCGTATCTATTTAGTTAAGTAATTATCCTATTGAAATGATGTTTATCTTGTTTATTTTACTTTTGAGAGGTCTAATTGACACATAGTTAGGTACTAACTGCGACCAGAGTTGTATATCAGGAAATGGCTGGTGCTTCCGCATGTGATCATAAAGGTTTCTGGTGTAATTTAGTTATTGGGTACCTTTAAATTGCTTGTGATGTGAAGTTTCAGAAATTCTGAAAATGTTCTACAATTTATATAATATATTGATTTTTGGGACCTAGCTTACTGTTTACCATAATTATACCTATCCATTTTCACTTAGTCGTAGATTCATGAACATATCAATTTGTGGGAAAATGCAACCAATAACAGTACATCCCCAGTAGCCTAACGCGACTCAACAAACATTTGACAATACGAGGATTTGGTTTCCAATTCACTAACATCAAACTGCACTTTTGTCAGCTCTTATTTCACCTCAATAAGGTCAAATTTTCCCTGCATGAAACGTAAAAGACTTGTGGTAATGTCAACAAGTTCCCACGTGAATTGGGGGTGGCATTATTTCGCATAAAACGTCCTAACTGCAGTGCAAATGTATGGTAGTTAGGACCTTTTTGATGGGAGTTTCTTGAGGGTGACGTTTTTGAATAGTTTTTTATGCATTACAGTAATTATTTTGAGTATGCATTGTGTTTACCGTTGTGAAGTGGAGGTGAATCATGTTTCGTTTGATTTGACGATGATGTCGGTCTTTTTATGTTTTTTGACGTGAAGCTTAACGTCTACGCTGTTCATCAAATTACAATACAATTTTGAACGCATAGATCTTCGATATTTATGTTTAAGTAAATACATAGTAGAATATCGTAATCCACTTTACGGTACCTACTAGATATATACACCATGCATTATTATTAACCGTTCATTTAACATACAATTTCATTTCCTGATTGTAATTGGACGTAGTTATGCAAAAGGGAACCAACCCATAAGAATTTTTCGTTCTAAAGTACCTTAAATCAAAACAAAAAAGTTAATACCTATTCACAATGACAAATTCATGTAGATTGGTTCCTTTTTGCACGAGTACGTCCAATTTTGGTAAATAAAATTTAATTACCTACTTACCTAGGTACTTAGTCATGTAGCTATTAGGTACTTACGTACTAGATGTCATAAAGCAAAGAAAAAATCCGAGAAGATCTGTGACCAAGGTTTGAATAGAACGTTTACCTTCACCTTTCGCGTTCGATATAATATCACATCAAGTAGTAGTCGCAGTAGTCTAAAGGTGCATTTAGACCAAACGAGCATTCGCTCATTCAGTGATTCGTCGAAATTCGTTGATTTCGTAGAGTAGGGGATATTATTATAATGAGCGAATGCACCTTTAATAATCCATTTTGAATTTAGTGGATCAACTCATATTGTTATATTAAATATTTTTTGAGTTGCATTTTTTAAGGAGTCACATATAAAATCTTTATTAAGGTATCACAAAAATAAACTATCTACATTGTAATAATATACATTTATTTAGAATGGTACATACAAATTATTTTGATTCAATAAACGAATTCAAAGAACAAATTAAACATAATATGTGTGTCTCTTTTCTCCATTGGGATATGTCTGAAAATAATAATGTTTTTTCTAATTGCATGACAGTATTGATACTTATTGTAGGGACCTATTGACTTGCTAGATAACCATTAACCACGTTCTTTTCTTACGTATCTTCAGAAACGATTGAGCTGAATCTATGCTACTTTTATTTCTATTCATAGGTTTCCCCAAAATGCAAGCATAAATTCTAACATTATTATTATACATGCGCATGGAGATACTATGTTTATCTTAGCACAGACAATTTGAGTTCGCGAACTGAAGTTTATTTGATTTCAATACTGTTTAAATTAATCAGTCGTAACTTTCTATTCGTTTGGCTAACAGATTGTTGAAAAGTAGATGGATATTTAAATCTCATGTACATTCAACCGATTAGAACCATGATTCAATCAGGAACCATGTCAAAGTAACTTTATCAAACAGATTGTAAGACAATTCATCATCATCATCATCATTTCAGCCAAAAGACGTCCACTGCTGGACATAGGCCTCCCCCAATGATCGCCAATATGACCGGTTCTGCGCTGCTTGCCTCCAGCGGGTTCCCGCGACCTTGACCAGGTCGTCGGACCATCTTGTGGGAGGTCTGCCCACACTGCGTCTTCCGGTACGTGGTCGCCAGTCCAGCAGTTTCGGGCCCCATCGGCCATCTGATCTTCTGGCGATGTGCCCAGCCCACTGCCACTTGAGTCTGGCAATTCTGCGAGCAATGTCGGTTACTTTGTCGGTCCAATTTAAGACAATTACTTTAAGACAATTAACTACTCTTAATTTTGACCATGTTCTAGAATGGCCTAGGGTTCCAATTTGTTGACCGTACCTATCTACTACTCACCCAGTGGTTGGTTACCTTTAGAGAGCGGATTTCAGGTAGCGTTTTAAAGATTAATATGGATATGGCTGTCATAAATTTATTATTATTTCTACGCACAAGAAATGTATTGGGGCCATAAAAGTAAAACTATCTATCGATGCTTTTGTGAATATTAGGCAAGATTTACCATGGTTATAAATAAATAAATAATAAATAAATAAATATTTAGTCATTTTAAAAATGTTTTATTTATTTAGGATCCTGTTCTTTAATATTTCTTCTGCATATTGAACAGTAAAAACTTTTGTTACGACCTAAAGAAAACAAAAATGAAAAAAATTCGTTTTCACAATGCTCACAGAACAATTATTCGTTTAATTCGAGGTTGTTTATTAGTTCTTCCTCACAAACGAAATCAATGCAACAATGGTACTCACTTACATTGCATTTTAAGCACACGCCGTCGAAAAATACATTTCGTTTTCGCACAGAAAATTACTAAATAGCAAGTATGGAAAACATGTACTTCGCTAGCTGACCATTTCCTTTCCAAAATAAGGCGGGAACTTCAACTTTACCCCACTAGGCGAAGATAGGTATCATAGGCGAAGATACGAGACTTTACGGTACTGAAAAATGAGGGCACCTACACGTAAAGTTTCTAGGAAAATTATTTTGAACTTGATACGTAGAACAGTTGAATAACTACATGATCAGATTAAAAAAAAACAATCAAACATCTTTTACCGTATTCTCCTCATTTGTCGAGTTTCATTCCAAGTCTAAACCCTACCCAATGATTGCTAAACGGTTTGAATAGATCACTAGTCAACAGATAATCGCAGCGCGTGCGGCGCGCGTGTGATCGCGTGCGCAGCGCGGGTCGCACGCGACACGCAGTGGATCCAAAACAGCATATAAGTCTACAGAATAATAGTACAGGGTGTTTTCGAAATTAGCGTCGATCACGATTAATATAATATTTTATTATAGTATTAGGATTGCGTGGGCTGTCCCGTACAATTGCGTGTATATAATTTATTTCTTCCTAGTTATTTGTTGTCAGGTAATATAGTTTTTAGTACAGATGGTGCCTTTTTAGGCGCTAGTGCGAGAAGTGGCACATTTTACGTCAGATCCAAAACTTCGGAGGGCAATCTGTACTAAAAAAAGTCATACGGGACACGTGCAAAAGGGAAAAACGTAACTCGTGTTGATTTAAAACACTTCCTTCGGTCGTGTTTTAAACGTTTAAGTGGCGATGTTTTAAAACACTCCCTTCGATCGTGTTTTAAAACATCGCCACTCGTTTCTAATTTCATGTTTTTCGCACTTGTGTCGTAATGTACTATTACCTATCATTTTTTGACTTCCCTAGTCACGAAAGACAACTTCGATAAACCCACAAGTTAGAAAAACTTTGTTTTCACGGGACGTCGTTGAACTTTTCGTGGAATGCATCATTATTATCATTAATCATCATATTGATTTAAACTTTCACTAAGCTAAACTTGGTGTATCGACCTTCAGCAACTAGCCTGGTTTTTCCATTTATCCCGGGTTAATTGTTACCGTTGACCATCCCCGGATAAAATTTATCTGTCAGATAAATATTAGGTGTCTCTTTTTTTATAAGGCTGGTGAGAAGGATAGTGATATTTTTTATCTGTACTGAATACTTATCTGCGGATTGTGAAACATATCGTAATGCTCCAAAACTTAATTTGCCGACATAGAGGCCAAAAGCGAACATGGAAAATCACAAAAAAGAATTTGTCTCTGTCACTCCAATAAATGCCTACACATGGGTGATAGAGCCAGCGACTCTACCGCGAACTATGAAATCCGAAAATTGTGGGGATTTTTCTCTGTCATTCTAATGACGCCTTTCGTTGGAATAACAGAGACAAATCCCCGAAATTTGCGAACTTCGGTGTTCGCGGTAGCAGGCCAGATATTCGATATTTACCAGCAGTTTATTAATGCCTTTTGGATCAACAACAATATTAAAATATAATCTTTTTGTACAATGTTTATAATTAACAAAATGTCGAAATATAAATTCATCCTGTAGTCATACATTACACTTGTGACCTTTCAGCTCTGTAGTATCTACACTCATTTCGTCTACATCAGGTCAAAAACGTCGTATCTGTACCAGTGTGTGTACCACGCATACGTCTATTTCCGCGACGGGTAGGGGCCGATAGTTTGGGGCCACGCGGAAGCTATTGTCATTGATTGGGGTGATTTATTATGGGATGTCATTGGCAGGTGTGAAATGATTCGCGATCATCATTCCATTTATTGAATCAGGATTCAGATAAATTGTTTGGTGATATTATGTCTGTAAGGTTACTTATAAAACTAAGAGGCAAATGTAACTAATTTATTTTAGACTATTTTTTAGTTTCAACTTTTGGAAGTTACAAGGTATATTGTTGATTAATCAAAACCATTTCAGTAATACGTAGGATCTACTTATTATATTAAGATAAGTTAGTTATCGGCATTTGCTACATAATTTTGACTCCGGATGACCTCAGGAAAATAGACGGATAGGTCGAGACGAAGGATAACTAGTTTACTACGGAATCCTAAAAAAGGCATTTTGTACAAAATAACAATGAAAACCTACTCTTTATAAAAAAAAACATCCTTATCCCTACCTGTCACAAGTCGACCTAGTCCCACGGTAAGCTTAATTAAGGCTTGTGTTGTGTTGTGGTGTGTATTAGTTACTTTTTATAAAATATCAATTACTAAGAAAAAAATTGTGATTATCGGGAACCCTAATGACAGCCGAGCTAAGAGGGGTAAGATTCCAGTTATCTGCCTCCTAGCTACTTGTTACTCGTTACTAACAGTACTCAGAATCTTGTATCTACGCATCTACGCAGTAGTAGAAAACGAATGGAGAGTTCTAAGCTTGCGTCCATGCATAGATGCATACTCCATAGAAATAACTTCCTTCGTAAGAATGTAAACCCTTCACATAACAAGACAAGAGTGAATCGTTCTATGTCTAACACGGGAATCAATTGATGAACACTGCAGTAGTGACCTTTTATACTGTCAGGCCACCAGCCACCTGTTCATAGGTTGGTATCATCTACCTGCAAACTTGCATGGACCAAGCAAAGACCACTCCAAGCAAAACATTGCTTATCGTTTTCTAGATTTAGTAACTCATATCTCCGACACGGCCATACTGACAAGACAAGCGTCCTCGCTTGTATCTGAAACAAACACGTACATCAGTAATCTTTGTCACCACTCGGTTACTCCTGACCAAATTATCTGTCTACGTAAAATCAACTCAACTCAACTCAAGGAAAATAATTTTATTCTTTGCAACTGAATTTAGGATCACTTAAAGTCAATTCATTACCACCAATTTAAATGCAAGACCAGACAAGTACCACCTGGCTTTCATAGCCACCTTTTACGTAAAACACATAACGGCAAACGTTCGGAAGCAGGTCTCTCATTCGTGGCCTATTGGTTATCACATAACCACACACTACGCGCATCCCCAAGGGATCGCCGAGTCAACCCTGACTCTACGGTCTCTACAAGACCCGACCTCCGCCAGAGCTTATCGCGCACCGCGTACCCACGGACTACTCAAAGGTAGACACCGACTTCTAACGGGCTACGGCTACGATCAAGCCTCTGGTACGGTCGACCAACCGAACTGAGAACCTCATCCTTCATGCCACAACAATCTTCATCTACTTCACGTGGTACTTGGCTTTCTAGCATTTTAATTAACAACAAAATGTTATCTGTATTCAATCATTTATGAACTTCAATTTGTTAGACAATTTTGATAGTGCCACCAGCTTAGTTTCAGTTACCAGTAAAATCAAAATTAAGGAAACACAAGTCACGTTTATCCTCGTGCCTACATTACGTCAAAATTTGCCAAATCAAATTGGAAATTTGTCTAATTGACATAGAGTAAAAAAAGTGATTGTGTCTTATGTCCTTTGGGTAGGACAGATGTAGGCAGGAGGTTATGTCTATCGGAAACTCACATTGTGACATAGTCACCTCATCCCGTTTAACAACAATAACTTCTTTTGTGGCATTACCAAAATGATCTCAATTAATGAATGATTCAAATTAGTCAACCTCTCGACTCCAACAAAAACGTAAATTACTCAACCAGGTTACATCATAACCATCCGATCGGATTGTTAGGATCCAATAACCTATCAGAAGTTAACCATCTCAGCCGCGTAAGTGCTACTCCTCGCAAAGAGTATACTGCACATAAAAAGCAGTCCACGTGCACCTTTTACATGCTCCGGAACTTCCGATGCGATTATTCGATCACGCTCAATCCCTCGGACTTGCTCTCGGTCCATTGAAAGCTCACATGACTGATGATTAGAACTCATTAAATTTAAAAATTACACTTTCCGCATTTAAAGTAGTTAATAGATGATTTTAATGCCGCAATTCAGAATCATATTTTCTTAAGGTACTCGTTTAATCAACCCAGGGAATTAAAATCAACTTCATTAACATTCGAAATAGACTAGTCAGTCTAACTATGTACTTACTACTTTACTAGCCAGTAACCGACACAGTTCTACAATAGTCAAATGAAACACTTCAACAAACCAACAAATAGGTTACAGTACTCTAAAGTTGGTCTACCTCCATCCGGTAACCAAAACCACAGTTGCTTCCATCCAGCAACAACAAAATTGGTCTACCTCCATCCGGTAACCAAACCAAAAACACATCGACCGATTACACCATCAAACCAAACGCATGCCACCCACAATCGTGGCCGCACGGAGACGGAAAAATAAATCCGATTTTACACCTACGATTACGAATGATAAAATGGTGTATGCAGTCTGAGAAAAGGTAACCAAACTGAATGTAAAATGTTTCATTCTACGATTGCAAACTAAATGACTAATTCCAATAATTATAATCCACAACTTTAATTAAACTAAAGTAGTCAAATTGAAACTATGGACAGCCCAAATAATGAGAAATGACTATCACCACCATCATCATCATGACCACTAACATGATCATCACCATAACCACCATCATGATCATCACCACGATCACCACAATGATCACCATCATGACCACCAACATGACCATCATCATGACCACCATCATGACCATCATCATGACCACCATCATGACCATCATCATCACCCTTCAGAAATTATTATAACCGATCTCAATGCGTTTAATAAAACTTGTTTATTTTAAACTTGCGTAACTGTAACATTGATGTCTAATTTAGTTTCAATTTTGCATTTCTTCCTCCATTTTTTTTTCCACTCTATAGAATCGAAAGGGAATAAACCCTCGATGGCTACAACAACATTAGTTTCACCAATTAGCTCAGACCTCAAATAGCCCAACAAAAATGTGAACTGCTCGGCGGATTAACAACGTTTCCACACCACGTGCTGCACCACGTGTTCACGGTAGGCAGTAGCGACACCTGCTACGCCACCGGGCATGACATCAACAACTTGCAGGCCGGCAGCTCGTTCTGACTCACCATGTTGAACTGTAATCATCAAATTGTACGATATCATTTTTATCACAAAAACAAAGTAAAGTCAAAGCCGACTGATTTCCCTTTTTTTTCAAGTAGACTAGCAATAAGCAGTTTTGAACAGATGTTGAGATAATTGGAATGCTAAACCTAATCATAACACTAAGTATCTAAAGTTTGAGGTTAGACACTGACCTCATCTTATACTCGACATCAAAATAAGATTGTGCTTCACTTTACTATAATCAAATTAATCTCGCAAATAATAAAACGTATTAAGAACACAAAAACTTAACGTTACAAACAGAAATGTCAACCGTTAGTTCTTTAAACTACTGCTTCTAATTTTTCATTAAAACAATTGGAAAGAAACCTGTCCTTTAATTTCCGTTGCTCCAAAATAACCATAGAGTTGGCGTCTTCAATTCTTAATTTCTTGGACATAGGTATCGGAAGAAATTGCGCTCGTTTCATCGTCACAGCATATTCATCATGGATGAATCTGTAGACTACTATGACAGTGAGCTTGTTGATCTTGAAGTTGAACATCTGTAACGGTAATTTCACACGCATAGAAAACTTTTAACACAAGGCATGGATTGAAAATGTTTATCACTATCACAAATTATTTTTTGGTAGACTCGAAAACAAAACAAAACAAAGGGCTACCTGCCCATATTTTGGTACTGCTAGTATTTCACAACTAAGTAAGTAATAAGTATGGGTCATGATATACTTTGAAATCACTAGAATTTCTGTTTTTATTTCTTTTTTTTTTTCAATAGGGTAGGATACCTACCCACACGTTTTCTTACAACAGTAATCACAAAAAAAAGAACAAAGCAGTTTTCTAAATCACGACTCAAATCAAACTTAACTGCAAACATAGTGAACAATCATTACCTTACCAACTGTTGTCGATTTTAAACCTTACCGTTTACATGTGATACATTACCATCAAAACGTGGGCAAGGTCTTTATCCCACTTCTGATATCGGGAACCCTAATGACAGCCGAGCTAAGAGGGGTAAGATTCCAGTTATCTGCCTCCTAGCTACTTGTTACTCGTTACTAACAGTACTCAGAATCTTGTATCTACGCATCTACGCAGTAGTAGAAAACGAATGGAGAGTTCTAAGCTTGCGTCCATGCATAGATGCATACTCCATAGAAATAACTTCCTTCGTAAGAATGTAAACCCTTCACATAACAAGACAAGAGTGAATCGTTCTATGTCTAACACGGGAATCAATTGATGAACACTGCAGTAGTGACCTTTTATACTGTCAGGCCACCAGCCACCTGTTCATAGGTTGGTATCATCTACCTGCAAACTTGCATGGACCAAGCAAAGACCACTCCAAGCAAAACATTGCTTATCGTTTTCTAGATTTAGTAACTCATATCTCCGACAGTGATAATATATGCCTACACATTATACAGGTACAGGTATATAATATTAGAAATATTCGTTTTTAATGTCATAATAAGTATTACACTAATTGACACAAATACCATACTAATCGGCTAAGTATTATTTTTTAAGATATCCAAGGGTTATCTTTATTACACGACTTATAACTAAAAATAAAATGTGCAATAAATAAGTCGCATATCATTATTATCAGTTTAAGCTTGCTATTTCAATATTGCACTGTGTTGACGTGAATGGTATGGTTTGGTATACTTGTCTAAAGAAACAAAAGATGGTAGTTTCCGTCGCATTTAGCACACTATTTTATTGTTGCTGCATTTGCAGCAGTAAATAACTCTTTGCTGTTAATGTAAACGTAATATACAATATCTGAAATCAATTCGAATAGATACGGCGGCTAAAGGGGCCAAAAAGTTAAAACCCAAGAAGTACCGGGGTCTCGATCCGGGGTTGAGACCCTAGGCCCGTGGGGTCCCAATGCTATTCAACTCCACAGAGAGCTCGCTAATATTAAGTTGGTCGACACCACCGGTGACCGAAGAGCAGGCATTATTTTGTCTGTTTTTTGTTCACCGACCGCACCAATGCTCGAAAAACGGAGACGGTACGGATTCGCAGTGACACATCGTATCCGTAACGTTTTTGCTGCATGCTCCCCAGACCGCTGCTCAAAAAACGATGACAGTACCAGTAACAGTTTAGTGAGTAAATGGATTCATAATCAAAGATGGATGACCAAAGATATTTTGACATCATTATACTCGTAACATACATTATTGGGCATTACGTTGGGCCCTATAACGGCCAGGGAACTGGGGCTCTCGCAATTACAAAAACACATGTTATGTTCGTACAATAGTGGGTCGGATGTTGATCAGAATTTCCTAGGAAAGGCTTCTTCTGTCAGAGTCCCGCAAATGTCCGAAGCAGCTCCAATTAATCTGATTCGTTGCTCCTCTCAAATAAAATTATCAACTTTGATGTAGAGGCAAAATTTGTTGGCGATATTAGTCAGCGTAAATGGGAACGGGTAAGCCTAACACTTACCTAAATGAGCACAACAAGGTGAGAGCTGCTTTTGTTAACCCATCGGCAGAAGGAGACGTGGATGTCTGACACACTCCTGGAGGTGGATAAAAAGTTGACGGGAACAAGACTTTTCCGGTCGTCAGTCTATAAGATTCCACAAAATTTTCGGGACTGTCTGCACCAGTAGGCCCATAACAATACTCATTTTTTTCTATTCTACCATTCCAACCATTCTCTTAAATCCTTCGCCAATTGGAATGCTCGACAAACATAAATCTATACGTGGACAGTAAAACATGGATTGCTAGTTAAAAAAACAAGTGCAAATATTTAACGTATGTATTCAATTTTAATGTTTATTGGTGGATACTTAAATATTTAAGCAAGAGCTCAGCAAGTTTTTTTTTTAATATTTGCACCATTGAAGCGGCGTAATAACTACAAGATGTTGGCACTGTCCTCCGTAATCAGCACGTTATTAATTACTGTTGCATTTGCAGCGGCAAAGAACTCTCTGCACCCCCTGTCCGACGAGTTCATATCTCTGATCAACTCGAAGCAAAGTTCCTGGAAGGCTGGCCGCAACTTCCCAGAGGACACTCCTCTAACTTTCATTAAAGGTAAGGGAGTAATCAATGACACAAACCCGTCAAAACTACCCGGCATAACCCACGATGCTGATTTTATTGCCAGTTTACCGGAAAACTTCGATGCCAGAGACAAGTGGCCGAACTGTCCGAGTTTAAATGAAATCAGAGACCAAGGAGGATGTGGCAGCTGCTGGGTTTTCTGTTCGGTTGCAGTGATGACCGATCGCGTTTGCACTTACTCCAATGGCACAAAACAGTTCCACTTCTCGGCCCAGGATTTGCTGAGTTGCTGCGAGTCATGCGGTGACGGTTGTAACCGTACCAATCCCATACCCGTTTATGATGCATCAGCGGCTTTCCAATATTGGCAGAAAGTCGGCGTAGTATCTGGAGGGCAATATGATTCGTCTGAGGGCTGCAGACCTTATGAGATACATCCATGCGACCATTATGAAGACGTACGGAGGCCCAAGTGCAAGGATGAAGAAGTGACGCCGGCGTGCAAAAGTAAATGCCAAGCTGATTATAATATAGACTATGAACAAGACAAGCATCGCGCCAAAAAAGTTTATTCTGTTGACGGAGAAGACAACATAAAAGCAGAGTTGTATAAGAATGGTCCAGTTGCAGCGAGATTCTACGTGTTTGATGACTTACTTCATTATAAAAAAGGCGTATATTGCCAAACAGATGGCGACTTCATTGCTATGCAGGGTATTAAAATATTGGGCTGGGGAGTGGAGGATGGCACCATGTACTGGCTGTGCGCCAACTCCTGGAACAGCGACTGGGGCGACAAAGGCTACTTTAAAGTTATTCGTGGCATAGACCACCTTGGCATCGAATCGAACTGCGTTGCTGGGGAACCGGAATAAGTTAACGAGGTTTATATGTGCCAATTGCTTCTTACAGAGGACTTTCTTAAGTTCTACACGGTAGGCACAATTTTGTAAGCCTGTTAAATGTTTTTCCCCTCACTAGCTCGTAAAGCGCTAGTTAATCCTTTAATACGAGCGGGTAAAAACGCTTATTATCGACATGTGAATAAAGTAATTTGACCTTGCTCTAATTCCTATGACCCACTACTGCCGAATATAAGTAGATCTGTAAGATCGTAGTAAATCGTGCGCAATCGGAGCTCACATGTTAAATTGGTCAATTCTCATTGGTGACTTTGTAAGCTATTGGCTATATTTAAGTACCAGAAGTAAAGTAACTCTACTGTACAATACGTTTCGACAATGAGTTTTAAATGGTTTTTTTTTATTAATTTACATTTGGATGGGATTTGTAATCATATTTACTACCAATAGTGAGGGGACAAAAGTTGTATTACACTTGGCGGCAAAGTTTGTTCAACTCTCGTGCCTTGAGACCTTCGCAATGCTCAAGAATCCAGTTTTTGAACCACTCGCTACGCTCGTGGCTCAATTTTGGAATCTTTCGCTAGCTCAGGTCTCAATATTGGCATGACAGTTAAACAACAACTTTGCCCCCTTGAATAATAAATAACTATTTTTATTTTACTTAAAATACATGGTTCAAGGTTTTCTAAACTGGTAATGGTATTTTTATTTGAGTTCAGTTTCCCACATTTTATAAAACTTTTTTGGCATTGATTGCCAGCGAGTCTCGGTTTAATACATTATCTGCCAACAATGTCAGCCTCCGTAGCCTAGTTGGTAGTGACCCTGCCTACGTAGCTGGAGGTTCCGGGTTCGAATCCCGGCGAGGGCATTATTTGTGTATTTATTTATCACAAATATTTGTTTCTTTGGTCATGGCTGTCTATATATTTAAGTATCTATATGTATCTATCTATTATATATATCGTCGCCTGGTACCCACATCACAAGCCTTAATTGAGCTTACCGTGGGACTAGGTCGATTTGTGTAAGATGTACCAAGATATTTATTTATTTATTTAATGACAATTTTCGGCACATATTATACTTAAATATTGAAATGACAGGTTGACTGGTTTGATTTCATAGGGGTCGAGCACTGTAGGTCAAGATCACATTTTTTAATTGGCTAGTACCTTCATAAGTAGAGTAGTTTGAAACCTTTATAAAAATATATCGAATTCTTGAAGATACATACTCTGTCTAAGAAAGTCTGTCAGTTAGGGTAGGAGATCTGGCTGAAGGGGTCATAATAATTCCCACAAAGACCCAATATGTTTTAGTTCTTCGGCCGTGTCGTAGAGAAAAATCTAAGTAGGACAAAAATATTTTTTTCGCAATCTAAAAAATATATATTTTTGTAACATAAGAATTCATGTGAGGTATCAAATGATAGGAAATTACATGCTAAAAAGGATTAAGGTAAAGGCAGCTATTACCGCGGGAGCCGAATACATGGTATAATACCGTGGTATTTTATAATTTGCAATTTTTGGCCATTCTGGTCGACTTCCTCTAAAAACTGTTTCACACAAACAAAGCTGATGTAGTTGACTACCGTACCTTTAAGTGAAAATGTGTGTGTAGAAACCATTATGGCCGCACTACGTCACTCTTTGTGAGGGGGGAGAACGGAGTAGTTGTGCCATACAAACGGGCAACGCCATGTAAGTGAGCTCGTGTTTTGTGTTGTGTGTTACGTTGTAGATATGTAAGTTGGACGAACACTGTGGCTTTTAAACGATTGTCTATAGTTTCCGGCGCAATTTATACGTATTTCTTGTATGTTTATCTATCTATAAACACGTTAAAAATTGAAAATAAAATACAGTGATGATGGATTCCATTTTTCGACAAGGGATATAATATTGTGGTATACCGTACCGTGGTAATAGCGAAAGTGTTGCTTTTGCGTTTTGTGTATTATTTCTGCTACATTCAATGATATATTAACTTTCTGATAGTAACTATAATCTTGATGAATTCACGGTTTGAAAGAGCTATTTCCATGGTATGAAAAGTATTCAACAAACCTTCCCTTTTCAACCAAAACTTTAGTACTGAATTCTTCGTTTCCTTAGAAACCCTTATTTTGTCAATTTTTTTAAATATTAAATTAAATAACTCTACTTACCTACTAGATATGTAATTTTGGTTAATTATCGAGGTTGTTACATAAATGTATTTATATAAGAGTCACTGGTAAGAGGCACGTTTAATATATGTCCTAAGCTAGAACGCTCGCGACTGATGAAGTCTACGCTCCGTCCTGCACTCCATCTCCAAAACCCCGAGAGCTTTCAGCTGGAACTCCAAAACCGTTTCGATTGCCTAGGCGATGACGTGGACGTATTCAACGACGGGTTTGTGAAAGCTGTCCATAGTGCTGGGTCTCAGTTTTTTAGGGCCCAACGGACAAATAAGACCAGAAAGCTCTCAGACTCAACTCAGAAACTAATGGAAAAAAGGAGTGAACTGGTTCTACAATCCTCAGTTGTGACTTTATATCGGCAGCTCAACAGACAGATATCTAAGTCCCTCAAACGCGATATGCGCCAATTCCGTACCAAGTGTATAGAAGAAGCCATCGAGCGGAACAAGGGCTCTAAAGTTTTTGCATGGGATCTGTCTGTTGGGCAAAGCCAGCTCGCCAAATTAAAGACTGAGGATGGTAGAATCGTCACATCCAGATCTGAGCTGCTGAGTGAGATAGAGGGTTTTTATGGACAGCTGTACACGTCAACTAGCAGACCCGAAGTTGATCTAGCGGAAGACCTCAGAACTAGACTGACCCGACACTATACAGAAGACATCCCGGACATCAGCCTGTGCGAGATTAGAATGGCTCTTGAACAGCTCAAAAATAACAAGGCGCCTGGGGAGGACGGAATTACGGCTGAGCTTCTGAAGGAGGGTGGTAAACCGATCCTTACGTCCCGTCAGAAGTTGTTCAATTCCGTCTTACTGGAGGGGGAACGCCAAAGGCATGGGACAGAGGTGTGGTGGTACTGTTCTTCAAAAAAGGCGACAACGCTTTATTGAAGAACTACCGACCCATCTCACTTCTGAGCCATGTCTATAAGCTGTTTTCAAGAGTCATTACGAATCGTCTTGCACGCAGGCTTGATGACTTCCAGCCTCCCGAACAAGCCGGTTTCCGAAGAGGCTTTAGTACCATAGACCACATCCATACGCTTCGCCAGGTTATACAGAAGACCAAAGAATATAACCTGCCCCTCTGTTTAGCGTTTGTGGACTACGAGAAAGCCTTCGATTCGATCGAAACATGGGCGGTACTACAGTCTCTCCAACGGTGCCAAGTCGACTACAGCTAAATCGAGGTGTTGAAGTATTTGTACGAGAGCGCCACAATGTCAGTCCGACTCCAAGACCAGAGCTCGAAGCATATTCTGCTGCAGCGGGGAGTTAGGCAAGGAGATGTCATCTCCCCTAAGCTGTTTACCGCTGCACTGGAGGATGTCTTTAAGACTCTGGACTGGACAAGGCTGGGTATCAACATAAACGGCGAGTACCTCACTCACCTTCGATTCGCTGACGATATACTTAGTAGTCTTGGCTGAGACCTTGGAGGACTTAAGTACTATGCTCGTTGACCTCAGTAAAGCCTCCGAGCGAGTTGGTCTTAGGATGAACATGGATAAGACGAAAATCATGTCAAATTCCCATGTAGCACCAACTCCCGTAATAATCGGAGACTTTACACTCGAAGTTGTAGACGAATATATATACCTAGGACAAACTATTCAGTTAGGTAGGTCCAACTTCGAGAAAGAGGTCAATCATCGAATCCGACTCGGTTGGGCAGCGTTCGGAAAGCTACGACACATATTTTCGTCCAATATTCCGCAGTGTTCGAAGACGAAAGTGTTTAATCAGTGTGTGTTGCCAGTGATGACATACGATACTGAAACGTGGCCGCTTACAATGGGCCTCATAAGAAGGCTCAAAGTCACCCAAAGGGCAATGGAGAGGGCTATGCTAGGAGTCTCTGTGCGTGATCGGATTAAAAATGAGACCATCCGCAGCAGAACCAAAGTAACCGAAATAACTCTCCGAATCGCTAAACTGATGTGGCAGTGGGCGGGGCACATTGCGCGTAGAACCGATGGCGGCCACGTACCGGAACGCGTAGCGTGGGTAGGCCCCCCACAAGGTGGACCGATGACCTGGTGAAGGTGGTAGGAGTCCGCTGGATGCGGGTGGCGCAGGACCGGTCATTGTGGCCTATGTTCAGCAGTGGATGTATTTCGGCTGATATGATGATGATGAAAATAAACTAGTACCCGATTAGTACGTTGTGCCCTACAACTACCAGAGAACTGGGGCTCTTATAGTTACAAAAAAAGAACATACATTTTGTTCGTACATAAAGTGTCGGATGTTGACCAGAATTTCTTTGGGCCTCCTCTGTAAGAGTCCAGTAAACGTCCACTTCACTCAGGTTGTGGCTGCCCTCAAATAATCAACTTTATCATAGAGGCAAAATATATTGCTAGACACGGCTATTTCGTAGTGGTCATCATGAACATTAAACTGGAGATGTTAGTCAGCATGAATAGAAATAGGTAAGCCAACATTTAACTACACAAAATGAGCACAACACGGTGTGAGCTGCCTTTGAAAACCTATCGGCAGAAGGAGACGTGAAAGACTGACTCACACCTGGAGGTTATCAGTAGATAAAGAGTTGACGGGAACAAGACTCTTCTGGTCCTCAGGCTCTAAAATTTTACAAAATACGCGGAGCCGTCTGCACAAGTGGGGTCATAACAACACTTTTTTTTTCTATTCTACTATTCCAACCATTCTACAAAACTTTCGCCATTTGGAATGCTCGACAAATATTAATCTACACGTGGACAGTAACATATGAATTGCTAGTTAGAAAACAAGTGCAAATATTTAACGTAGGTATTCAGTTTTCATATTTATTGGTGGGTACTTAAGTATTTAAGTAAGAGCTCAGCAAGTATTTACGCCACTCGTGTTTCTATTCGCACCATTGAAACGACGTAATAACTACACTACAAGATGTCGGCACTGTCCTTCGTAATCAGCACGTTATTAATTACTGTTGCATTTGTAGCGGCAAAGAACTCTCTGCACCCCCTGTCCGACGAGTTCATATCTCTGATCAACTCGAAGCAAAGTTCCTGGAAGGCCGGCCGGAACTTCCCAGTGGACACTCCTCTAACTTTCATCAAAGGTTTATTGGGAGTAATCAAGAACACAAAGCCGCCAAACCTTCCCGTCATAACCCACGACGCTGATTTTATTGCCAGTTTACCGGAAAACTTCGATCCCAGAGACAAGTGGCCAAACTGTCCAAGTTTAAATGAAATAAGAGACCAAGGCTCATGTGGCAGCTGCTGGGCTTTCGGTGCGGTTGAAGTAATGACCGATCGCGTCTGTACTTACTCCAATGGCACAAAACAGTTCCACTTCTCGGCCCAGGATTTGGTGAGTTGCTGCGAGTCATGCGGTTATGGTTGTCACGGTGGTGATCCATTAGCGGCTTTCAAATATTGGCAGAAGATCGGCATAGTATCTGGAGGGCAATATAATTCGTCTGAGGGCTGCAGGCCTTACGAGATACCACCGTGCGAGCATCATATAGACGGACCGAGGCCGAAGTGCAAAAATGCAGGAGTGACGCCGGGGTGCGTAAGTAAGTGCAGAGCTGATTATAATGTACACTATGAAGAAGACAAGCATCGCGCAAAAAAAGTTATTTCTGCTGACGGAGAAGACAACATAAAAGCAGAGTTGTATAAGAACGGTCCAGTTGAAGCGGCCTTCGACGTGTTTACAGACTTCTTTCACTATAAAAAAGGCGTATATACGCATACAGCTGGCCAGGCCATCGGTTCCCACGCTGTTAAAATGTTGGGTTGGGGAGTGGAGGATGGCAAGAAGTACTGGCTGTGCGCCAACTCCTGGAACAGCGACTGGGGCGACAAAGGCTACTTTAAAATTCTTCGTGGCGTAAACCACCTTGGCATCGAAACGAACAACATTGCTGGGGAACCGGAATAAGTTAGTGAGGTTTATAAGTGCCAATTGCTCTTTACTAAGAACTTTCTTAAGTCCTTAAGTAAAGGGTATTCACAATTTTGTAACCCGTTTTTCTTTTTTGTTTAAAATACATTGTATGGGTAACAGGTAATGGTATTTTTATTCGAGTTCAGTTTACCACATTTTATAAAACTTTTTTGGCATTGATTGTCAGTGAGCGTGAAACTCTGATATTGATTTCAAATTGCCACGGTATTTGTCACCACCCACCGCAACTGTTTTCGTGGGTGTTGTATGTATCGATGAAGGGATTGTATGTCACTGACGATATACATTTAAATGAACATTGATGATATTGCGATCGACAACTCGCTTCACTAGCGGGGCGATTACGATCATTACCTCCTAATGCGTCCAAACACATTTGGTAGTAAGCAGAAATCGTACAAAGGGGCGTCATTGCTAGCCATAATATGGACAAAGACTCCAAAGTTGATTGAATGATTACTGAAACAAATAATTTGTAGAAATTGAATTTCGTGTTTCTTAAGGTAACTTCTTAAGGACGACTTTTTCTTACCCCTTTAAAAAAATCGTTTCATCTTACCCCACCTTACCTTACCAAAATTTTCATAGTTACCAGTATCAAATATATATGTAATTTTGTAATAATTGATTAATCATTTATTCAACTTTGTACACTCCGTTTGAACTTAGAAACCCCTTCGGATCCAAGAAAGAGACGGAAAGCTCGGGCTACAACGGCGACACACGATAAAACAGGACAGCAGTATTACCTTCGTGTGTTCCGAAGGGTTTTCTAACTGCTATTGCAACTGTAGTCATGTCCATACATTATTATGTTTTCGAACAATGATGCTCATTGGTCCACTCTCTACTACTACCATGAATACCGAAGTTCGTAAATTTTGGAGATTTGTCTCTGTCAACGAACGCGTCATTAGAGTGACAGAAATATCCCCGAAATTTGCGTACTTCGGTGTTTGCGGTAGACTTGGTAATAAGAGTTTACTGAAATAGGCTGATGAAATACAGTGCTCGCGGCTGACAGGTTGAGGGGTTGACTGTAGGTCGAGATACTCGAGATCACTAAGTTTTTTTAAATAGGTGTCTGCGCGTTTAGACACCGTTGGTGGCTGATGGCCTGGATTGCGAAGATGTGGATGGCAGGATGTTGAAATGACGAAGGCAGCAGTTCATCGAATTAATTACTTTAATTCGGGTTTTTTGTACATTATTTTTTGTGGCTTAATTACTTTTATATAAATAAAAAATTGGAAAATAGGCTAGTGCTACGTGGTGGTAGGTATGAGAGAGAGTAATGCGCTCTAAGTTGGCTTCTATCCTCATTGGTGCTTGAAGGGATGACGAGCCAGCATGTGATTGGTCGCCTATCACGTCATATATGCCTTTCATTGGCTGCTCATGACGTGATACCACGCATGTGACGTCACGGTAGTTGCATCGCGGCTGGGGATGCGCGCTGTTGCTAGGCGCGAGCCAGGTTAAAGGTCACGGCGCGCCGTCAGCTGATGTGCATGCGTTTAGGTATACGCCGTAACAATAGGTAATGGCCAGTACAGTCGAGTGCATTAATATATAGACACATTTGTAAGGGATCAGTATGGAGAAGTCACATCACATCACATCATCAGCCTATGATAGTCCACTGCTGGACGTAGGCCTCTCCTATTAACTATGCGTATTGAAGCATTAGGAAGTAAATGCCCATAATCGCCACGCTGGGCAAGCGGATTCGCGATCGCAGTAATGTGTCCACTATGATGACGCTGCTGCCCATCATCAATCTTTATCATCAACCTTATATGGAGAAGTGTATATATATTAATGCCCTTGACTGTACCTTCATGCGTGAGGCAGCTTGAATCCTTCATAGAAATTATAGCAAAGTGGATTTTGCCAATGTCGAGTTGAAGACTTTTGCCAATTTTGAGAGAGTTCAGTAGAATAGATAGCTCCTTGTAAGATATCATGGAAGATGCAGTTTGAGAAAAAAAGAGAACAAAATTATAAAATGGTAATCTGTTCTATAGTTACATCCAAAATGTAGATTACTTATAGACTACATGAATAATTTATATTACAAGGTGTAGAAGGGATCCAATGAAACCATAATATTTTTAAAAGAGGTATTCAACAATACCCTACACTATAGGATTTCAGCAAAATTAATAAATAATCCGCATCGCCATTTTACGTGTGGGCAAGATACCTACCCGAAAAAGTGTTGTTCAGTTAATAATTCTATTACCTACATTGCATGGCATGATCTATTGGTACTATTATTCAGCGGTGTAACGTCATAACCGTCAAGATTATCAATACCTGTTTCGACAACCTAGAACCATCTATTTTAAATAAAAATAAAAAACATACAACAGGCTCCTTTACATAATTGTGCCTAAATACCCTACTCTTGCGTCTTGTGTAGGGAGCAATCGGCACTTATAAACCTAAAACTTATTCCGGTTCCCCAGTAACGATGTAACTTTCGATGTCGCATACGTTTTCGCCGCGAAGAAATTTAAAGTAGCCTTTGTCGCCCCAGTCGCTGTTCCAGGAGTTGGCGCACAGCCAGTACTTCTTGCCATCCTCCACTCCCCAACCCAACATTTTAACAGCGTGGCGACCGTGGTATTCGTAATTTGTAGGCGAATACACGCCGTTTTTATAATGAATGAAGTCTGCGTACACTGTGAAGATTGTTTCAACTGGACCGTTCTTATACAACTCAGCTTTAATGTTATCTTCTCCTTTAACGGTATAAGTTTTTTTACCGTGATGCTTGTCTTGCTTATAATCTACATTGTATCCAGCTTCGCATTTATTTTTACATTCTGGCGTAGCATAATTGAAATGGCACTTCGCCCTCGGTCCGTCCACATCATGCTCGCATGGAGGTATTTCATAAGGCTTGCAGCCCTCAGACGAATCATATTGCCCTCCAGATACTATACCGACCTCCTGCCAATATTTGAATGCCTCTGATGGTGCACCACCTTGACAACCTTGACAACCCCATGACTCGCAGCAACTCACCAAATCCTGGGCTGAGAAGTGAAAATGTTTTGTGCCATTGGAGTAAATGCAAACGCGATCGGTCATCACTTCAACCGCACCGAGAGCCCAGCAGCTGCCACATGATCCTTGGTCTCTGATTTCATTTAAACTCGGACAGTTCGGCCACTTGTCTCTGGGATCGAAGTTTTCCGGTAAACTGGCTATTAAATCAGCGTCGTGGGTTATGACGGGAAGTTTTGACGGCTGTGGATTCGGGATTACTCCCAATAATCCTTTGATGAAAGTTAGAGGAGTGTCCACTGGAAAGTTCCGGCCAGCCTTCCACGAACTTTGCTTCGAGTTGATCTGAGATATGAAGTCGTCGGAGAGGGGGTGCGGGGAGTTGTTTGCCGCTGCGAACGCAGCAGCAATTAACATTGTGCTGATTACGATGGACAATGCCATAGTTCTATAGTGTAGATATTACGTCTGACGTCGTTTCAATGGTGCGAGTTTAAGCGCGAGTGGCGTAAATTCTGAGGACTTGCTTAAATACTAAAGTATAGGTAAGTGAATGTATTGTAAAAAAATACCAATAAATATAAAAACTACATACCTACGTTAAATATTCGCACATGTCTTTTTACTAGCAATCCAAATTTTATTATCCACGTGTAGAGGAAATTATCAATCTACACGTGGACAATAAAATTTGGTGGAATGTCTGTCCAGCATTCCGATCTACGAAGGGTACGAGGAGAATGCGAACTGAACTTACGCAGACGGCCCCGCACATTTTGTTGAGCAGCGTTTCCTCGCTGGATTGTCAAGTTAATGCGTTGAACGAGGAAGCTGCTAGCCCTTGGGTCTGCCGTGGCGTCTCCGAGTCTCTTCGATAGGTCTTCAAAGAGATTCAGAGAGTACTAGGACCCCAAGGATTAAAGGTCTCGACGCCGAAAGGAACGAAATTATATTAACCACTGTATTTTCCCACCTTAGATTTTTCGGCCGCCTCTGCTGCTGCCGCTGCCCTCCCAGAGGTTCGGTGGAGATGAGGCGGGGCTAGCGTGTCTGTGCAGGTTGCATCCCACACCAGAACCCGTCCACACGGAACCAGAGACATACCATCCGGTCTCTTGCCGTCATTTCTGGATATGCTGGTCAGTTAGGATTCAGTGTAAGTAGGTTCAACTTGTCAGCTTTCGATATTTATTCTATGAAATCATATCACACATCGCGATTCAGTTCAGGTCACAGAACATGTCGGGCTACGCTCAGTGTAGGGTTCATTACTTGTTCACAAACGGCTGGGCCGATTATGTTCGAAATCGTTTTATTTGAAAGTAATATTAACAAAACGACGATATATAAATATATACCGGGTGACTTCAAATTAGTGATACAAAATAATAAAACATGAATCTATTAATGGTTTTGAACAACTTTTACCTACTATGGGACCAAATATGAAAACTCAAGAAAAAATCGACGCTTCCATACATTTTGGTCAACTTATCTTAGCACATTTCTATGGAAGTGTCGGTTTTTTTTATTGAGTTTTCATATTTGGTCCCATTGTAAAAGTTGTTCAAAACCATTAACAGATTCATGTTTTATTATTGTGTATCACCAATTTGAAGTCACCCTGTAGATATATAAATGTATAATAATTAATAGTCAAAAAATCTTCCATTTATTTCCAAAAACAAGAACAAAGTATGAATACAGTAAAAATAAATTAATTATAAATAAAAAATTTGCCCCAGGTCCTGCTGGGGAGGTAGAGTGCCCAGAAGGCTGGCCGCATTGCCGCGCTGGACTGCTATGCTGAGTCTTTGCGCGAAATACTGGCCAGCCCTCTGGTCACCCGACGCCTCTATAAGGCGCTTGGAGATGTCCCTATAGAGGCGCCGCGCACTTGGCCCCCACGGCCCTAGTGTTTCAACCCCAAACGCCGCAAATATGTAGCTGCTACCGAGGGCAGCATATTTGCGACGCTTGAGGTCTTCTGCTAAGGATGCCGCCGCACCAGCATTAACACTGGTGCTTGGAATATGGGACGGCGCCAGGGTATCTACACATGTAGCATCCCAGACAAGGGGCCGACCCATACTCCAAGGCAACAACGTCATCCCATCGGGCCTTTTGCCGTCGTCCCTAACCAGTCCGTTGGGCTCAAGGACTGCTGGTACCTTGGCAGTGACAAGGGCCCTTCGGATGACGTCGTTAATGCTGGCATGGCGTGGGATTCTCCCAGCGCTCCGACTACATGAGAGGCCGTGGTGGCCCAGACTATCTACCATAGCCCCACATTGACATCTGTGGGGCATATTTGTTGATGCCCCTATTCTAAGTTTTTTTCGGGTAGGTGCAAAAAAGCACAAACATCTTCTCTAGAACTTTAATTAAATATAATTGATTTTACTTGTTATTTAGCCAAAATTTAATTGAGTACATATGGAAAATTAATTAAATTCACCTACCAGCAGTTCTTTCAAAATTTCCTTCAGTAAACAAATATTTAATCTCACTGTTGCACTCATAACCACAAACTTGCACTATGGATTCGATTAAACAAAGCATAGAAGAGATGAAGGAAGATTTTAACAGGCGGATGGCAGCATTTCAGAGTGAAATGGATAAAGTGGCTCCTACCGGCCCCACTGTGACATCGCTAGCGGCAGACTTCAGTGCTTTCAAAACTTTTACTCTAAAGTCACTGGATGTATTGCAGAAGCAGATTATTTTCCTTAGCCAGCAGCTGGATCAGCAGGAGATGCGTTCAAGGCGGAAAATGCTGCTCCTACATGGTGTACCCGAGCCTGAAGGAGAGGAAACTCCGGCAAATATAGTTGAGCTTCTAAATAAGCATCTAAACCCCAAGCTGGCAATTGATGATGTAAGGCGCTGTCACCGGATTGGCCAACCACTCACAAATAAAACCAGGACCATTTTGATCAAGTTCTGTGATATCTCAGTGGGAAGCTCAGTCTGGTTCGGCAAGAAATGTTTCAAGGGAACTGGTGTCACTGTCTCGGAGTTCTTGACGAAGCCGCGGCACGAAGTATTCATGGCCGCCCGTGAACGCCTGGGTGTCCGCAGATGCTGGACCCGTGATGGGAGGGTGTATGTTCTGGATGCATCGGGCAAGCCTTGCTGTGTCACCTCCGTGGCTGATGTGGAGCGGTTCCCTGCGACGTTATCGGAGCATGCTCAAGTGCCTTCCGCGGATGCTTCTAATGCCGCTCAACAGCCCGCTAGGCGCGCCAAAAGGAACCAGAAACTACGTTCTTAAACTGTAACTTTCCCGTTCGTTTGTGGTGTATTTTAAACTTGATTGACGAACTCTAATCTGTAGCAACTTAATTTGGTAGGGTTATAATGCCTCTACTTTGTTTCCATACCCGCATTAGATATGTATATATTTTTTAATTAACTAACTATTTTGCTTTTATAATTGAGGGTTGTCTTTGTTTATGTTACGGTTTGGCATTTGTGACATTTACTCAGGGTGGGATGTGACAGTGACGGTTGTCAACTTGTTAAGTTTTCTTCCTGCCTTGCGTTTCATTTTACGTATAACTGAGATTATTCTTTTTTTTCTTTCTTTACATCTTTAATATTTATTTTTTTTAATGTATTTGCTTGTTTATTTTATTTTGTTATTCTTTATTTTTTGTGTTATTTTTTTTTCTTTTCCATTGAACTGCCGGTGGATAGCCGATTGTAGCTTTGTTGGCTTTGTGCCAACTATAATCGTAAGTTTTTATTCTTCGTATATATATTTATTTATTTATTTATATTAACTTTTTTATATATTATTAATATTATATGACACTAGTTGGCAATAACGTAAGCGATTCATCTTCCGAATCTTCGGATCACTTTAAATCTATTTCTTCTGATAGTGATGATAGTAGTTTTTATAGCTTACCCCCTTCTCTTACTGATGTACTGAATTCTGAACTATCTGATGTTCTTAATAACTTTAACATTGTGCATATTAATGCGCAAAGCATTCCGGCCCATTATAACGACTTTTTATCCATTTTTGATCTTAGCGGTATCCATGCAATTCTTGTCTCTGAGTCCTGGTTTAAACCATGTTTACCGTCTACTTCTTATTCCTTACCCGGCTTTCATTTAATTAGGCATGATCGTGTAAATAGAGGTGGTGGTGGTGTAGCGATTTACCTACGGTCTCATATTCCTTTTTCAGTTATTTATGTTTCCAATCCCTCTGCTACCGCTGCCGAATTCTTATTTCTTGAACTTAATATTTCCCATGTTAAAATTCTTCTAGGGGTTTTTTACTCTCCCTCTCTCCAAATAGACTACTTTTCTTCTTTTGAAAAGGTGCTCGAAGACCTCATGCCTTCTTACAATCACCATATTATCATGGGAGATTTTAACACGTGCCTGTTGAAAAACGATCACCGTTCTAGATCTCTCAAATCGCTTGTGGACGCTTGTAATCTCTCTATATTGCCTTCTCTTGCCACTCACCACTTTCCGAACTGTACTCCTTCTCTTTTAGATCTTTCTCTTGTCTCATCTCCTTCTCATGTAGCCAAATATAGACAACACTCGGCCGATGCCTTTTCTTACCATGACCTGCTCTTCCTGTCCTATAAAATTCGCCCCCCTAAGGCCAAACCCAAAATTCGTATGCAGCGCAATTTTAGTCGCCTTAATGTCGATAAACTTCGTGAGGATGCCAGGAAACTCGATTGGGGAATTATCGATGGTGCCAAAACTGTGGATGAGAAAGTGTCTCTATTTAACTCCCTTCTTATTCAGCTTTACGATGTCCATGCCCCGATACGCCCCATAAAGTTGAAACACCTCCCAGCTCCCTGGTTGACTGATGCTATCAAGAATTTGATTGCTAAAAAGAACTTAGCAAAATGCGTATTTAGATTAAAACCTACAGATAAAAATAAAGCCAAGTATCACACTCTACGAAATCGTTGCAGTACGGCTTGTCGCGACGCTCAGAGGCAGCATATTTATAAGTCTGTAGTTGATGGGGACCCGGCTAAAATTTGGAAATTCTTAAAGTCCTATGGAGTTGGCAAATCTGACAATGTTTCTATTCCTAATAATGATCTTGATATTGATCTTCTCAATATTCATTTTTCTTTTTCTTCTGTGTTTGGAGGTCCAGTTAAGGCTGATACTCTTAACTGTCTTTCTTCTTTTCCAACTCCTAGTTTTTCTCCTTTTTCCCTTTCCCCAGTTACTGACAGTGATGTTGAGAAGAACATTACCTCTATCTCATCTAATGCGACTGGTGTTGACTGTGTTGGACGGAATATGATTATTCCCCTTCTCGACCTTCTTGTCCCTGTTATTACCAAAATCTTCAATTTTTCCTTTTCTTCTTCCATTTTCCCATCTTCTTGGAAAGATGCTGACATTATTCCTTTGCCCAAAAAATCCAATCCATCTTCCTTCTCGGACTATAGGCCAATCTCCATTCTCCCGTTTCTATCTAAAGTTTTAGAGCGCCTAGTACACCAGCAGCTAAATTCATTTTTAAATAGAAACTCCCTTCTGAACCCTTTCCAATCTGGTTTCCGTTCCGGTCACAGCACAGTCACCACCCTCGTCAAGGTTACAGACGATATCCGTTCCGGGATTGATAACGGTATGCTGACGGTATTGACATTACTTGACTTTACTAATGCATTCAATACCGTCGACTTTGACATCTTGCTGGCGGTTCTAAGTTCTCTCAACATATCTCCTGCGGTGATTGGGTGGTTTCGCAGTTATTTAGAAGGTCGGCGGCAACGAGTCAAGATCGGAGACACTCGTTCATCGTGGTGCGATACGTTAGCTGGCGTCCCACAGGGCGGTGTGCTGTCTCCGCTTCTTTTCTCTATTTTCATTAATTCTATCACTCGTGATATCCATTCTTCCTACCATTTATATGCCGATGACCTGCAGATCTACTCCCAATGCCCTTTAAGTGACCTGGTCTCTCAGATTAGTTTTACTAATCGCGACTTAGAGCGTATTTTGTCTTGGAGCTCCAGTTATGGGATTAGAGTCAATCCTGCAAAAACGCAAGTAATTATAATTGGCAGCCCTAAGACCATAGCTAAAGTGAACTTTGAAAGTCTACCACCTATCACTTTCGATGGAGTCCGAATCCCGTTCTCAAACCAAGTAAAGAACCTGGGAGTAATCCTGGATCGTACACTTTCTTGGATTCCGCAAGTTAACGAGGTGAGCCGTAAGATTTTTGCTGCGGTGGGATCTTTGAGGCGTCTCCGAAATTTTTTACCACTTGCCACTAAGGTTGCGCTGGCCCAATCTCTTCTTCTGCCTATTTTAGATTATGCTGACGTCTCCTACTTAGATCTTTCTGAAGAGCAGTTAAATAAGCTTGAACGGCTTCAAAACGTTTGCATACGTTTTATTTTTGGGCTGCGTAAATATGATCATATCTCTAGTTTCCGTTCGCAGCTCAAGTGGCTGCCGATACGTTTTCGTCGGGTTTCCCACATTCTCTCACTTCTATATGGCACGTTGTTTATCCCTAATACCCCTGGCTATCTTAAGGAGCGTTTTTCTTTTCTTTCTTCCGTCCGATGCGCTGAAAATCTTTTGCTTGCCACCCCTCGATCTTCTACAAAAATTTACAACAAATCCTTCAGTTTTCAGTCTGTTAGGTTGTGGAATGCTTTGCCCATTAATATAAGACGTGCCCAATCCTTACCCAGTTTTAAGAAGCTTTTAAAAGAACATTATTTATCCCTTCCTTAGTATAAATTTCTTTGCCCAGCTGACTTAACTCCTCTTTTTATTCCCAGCTACTCCAGCTAGTCATTATACTCCTTATCTTTTTTATTTTTTATTATTATTTATAGAATTATGTATGTATTTGTATATGTAGTGTATGTTTTTTTTTTCTGTATATTTGTAGTTTATGTAATTTATTTGGTAGGTTATGTTATTGCTATTTTTTTGCACTGCCCTATAGTCATATACTTTCGCCATAATCCGCTATCTTAAGGTTGTCTGGAAGAGATCGCTCTTCAGCGATAAGTCCGCCTGTTGTCACCTACTTGCATCTACTGTTTATCTGTGTTTCTGTTTAAGTTTTCGTTGTAGTGCACAATAAAGCATTTATTATTATTATTATTACTAAGGCACGCGGACAACCGGAAGGTATTATTGTCCAGCAATGTGCCTATTGTGGAGGATGGGAGGGCCTGCAGCCACAAACCCGACTCCCATTCCGCGGTTGCAATGAGACGAGCTCGATCTGCCGGACCAAGCGCCGTGTCTAATAGGCCGGTCTTGGTTAGACGACAGAGAGGCTCGTCCCACCACTGTCTTTGTGAACACGGGTTGGCAGGCGGGTTCGTGTTGGGGCATGTTAGGGACCATACATTCTTGGCTTCGGCACAGTGTGCTGTCTCTAGGACCCCTATGGAAGGGGCTAAAATTTTCCCAATGAGACTTTGAGCACCGTGTACCGAAGCCAAGAAAGCAGGTAGCGCCACGCTGGAAATTTTGCGGATGCCCAGGCCGCCGAACCTAATGGGTAGACTAGCCTGGGCCCATGTTCTATCGCCGAAAGATATGTTGAAAATGGAGGTGAGGGTTTCTAAAACTAGATTATCCAGATTCGATAGCAAAATGGGATGTTTCCAGATATGGGAACCACGGAGGACATATGTAAATTTTGGAACAAATAGACAATGTTTCATGATACAATATGCCGAATGAATTGTAATATTGGTTAAACGATGGGAGGAAGCCTTGAAATTTTGGATTTTTGTGTTAATAAAGTTTTCAAAAGATTGGTCCATGATGGGACAACCGAGGAGGTGGAGGGATTCTTTTTGGATAATTTTGATATTTGGTGCTAATTGTTTAAATCTGTCTATTACTTGTTCTTTATTTGAGCAGGATTCTGTTATAAAAAGTTCACATTTCGAAAAATTTAGTAATAGGCCGATTGCTTTAAAGTCAGTTATTAACGTTTGTAGATCATTTAATACGGAATCTGCTTCACCTCCGATAGTCCCATCATCTAGGTACCATATATTTAATTTGGAATTTAGTTTTTGGATGATGGGGTGTATGGCGAGGCTAAACATTGCTGGACCAAGTGGGTCGCCTTGTTGACAACCTACGGAAGAAAACAAAACGTTAGATCTGTATGATAATTTAGATGGAGAACTATAGCACTGCCAAAGAAACTTGTAGGTCAAAGGAATTTTATCTTTAATTTGGGTCAACAAGGCACCCCTATCGACGGAATTAAAAGCGTTAGAAACATCCACCTTCAGTAGAACCCCACCCGCCTGGTGCTCCAAATACGTTCTGACAGCATGGACTGCGGCTTCACAGCCACTCTTACATCCGAAACCCAGCTGAACTGGTTGTAATTCTGAGCCGAGTTCACTTAGGATGGAGCGACAGGCTATCTTGGAAGCAAGACGTCGGATCGTACTTCCAACCGCAATGGGACGTATGCCGCCGTCTTTTTTCCTTAATGCGCAGAGATTGGCTCCATACAGGATGTCCTTGATGCCATCTGGGACCTGACCAGCCAGCATCAGGTTTACTAGGGCTGTCAAATCCTTTAAAAGTGTCTCTCCAGCTTCTCCACATCCCAGGAGATCTTTTAAATGTTGAGGTGTCAGGCCGTCCAAGCCTCCTGCAGAGCCATTGGGGAATGACATGACCGCTCCAAGAACATCCTGTGTGGAGGCAATAAGGTTTTGATCACCAGGTTGGGGAGGATCAGGAAGACAAAGGTTTATAGCTGGGGGTGGATGTTTGCTATGGAGTGCTGAAAGGGTGTCAGGGCTATTAGGGGCTACTGCATCCTCAGAAAACAACAAGCGGGCGGCGCCTTTGATGTCGCCGTCGGAAACTTTAGTTTCAACAGTATATCTATTATATGTATCGTCGCTTGGTGCCCACAACACAAGCCTCAATTGAGCTTACCGTGGGACTAAGTCGATTTGTGTAAGAGTTCCCAAGATATTTATTTATTTATTCTATAAGCCCACTATTCAAGGGTTTTTCATATTTTTTGAACCCATGTATCAAAAAGTTAGAGAGGGGTTGTTACACTTTTTTTTTATCCAGGAGCGGTTTTCCGAAAATAGGTACAAGAAACTGCTAGGCAGTTTGGTAGATAACATATCAGAAAAATAAAATAAATAGATACCTAATGTTTTTTCACAGTAAGTATTTACTTACTCCTTTCGGTCCCATTTGTATCGCAGCTGGTTTTCGAACTTCTTTTTTTTAGCACTTGTAATGTAGGTACTAGGTATTTCATGGTCAACGAAAAATATTTCATTCCCCCTTTACGTGTAGGGGAGGTCTACACGTAAAGGATATTTTGGAGTCAACTCCAAAGTGACATAATTTTAGGTATAATGCAAAAATACTAACTAGAGGTTTACCTTTATATTTTTTTCAGATTATTTTAGGAAATACCTAATCGAATTCGAATTGATTTTTTTTTCGGTAAGTCCACAGCTGGACGTATGCCTTTCCTATTAACTATGGGGCAGTGCTGCCAATTCAGAGACTAACACTATTTTTGTTCTGCAGAAGAGGGCTATTCGAGCGATATATAAAATGAGCCCTAGAGACTCACTTAGAGATAAGTTTAAGGTTATTAATATAATGACATTGTATTCTCAATACATCTATGAGAATATTATGTATGTACATAAAAATATTAGCAATTTTAGGAAAAATAGTGACATACATAATATTAATACTAGAAACAAACATAAGCTCGCAGTACCCGCCACTCGGCTCCATAAAATTAGGAAATCATTCATGGGTAATTGTGTAAGATTTTATAATAAACTTCCAGTAAATGTTACTGAATTTTCAGTCAATAAATTTAAGAATTTTGTAAAGCGTAAACTTATATCTAAAGCTTATTATAGTACACAAGACTACATGAATGATAAAACACCGTGGGAGTAATTTAGGATTTAATTATTAGTTTGTTAAAGTCATGACATTCAATTACGATAATTTACGCTTGGAGACCTTATACATCTCCAAACGTGCATTATATAATGTTATTATTATATACCTATTCGGAGAGAAACCTTTACTTCTCTGTAAATGATTACTTATAAATGTTCTGACTTTTTAGAGACTTTACATCTCTTGTTATTATTATTCTATTTCAATTTATTTAAAATCAATTTTATGTTTGTTTTTTTAATGCATGTTAGTTGTAAGATGTACCATGATTGATTGAAAAAATAATTCCCGCCAAGTTTCTTACCGGTTCTTCTTGGGTCAGCGGTGTAGGGTTCGAACCGGAAGTAGTTTCAATACCTAGACGATTCAAAAGAGTTTGTTGCTATTCCAACCCAAGTAACATGGGCCTGAAGGCTTAAAACGAATTTATCTATTGATACTCTATTCGCAGTTTATTTTTAGATAAGGGCTTTCTATGAATGGTTTCTATGAAGAAAAAATATCCTTATAGTTTATCTTTTCTCATATTTGATTTTTTTTAGATGATTTGATCTATAGAACACGTATTTTAAGTACATTTCTAGGTATGACGATTATCTTAGGACATATTGTTCTATAAATAGTTAATAAAGCCTAAAGGTACCTATTTTCCAGTATTTTATTAGATAAGATGGTAAATGTTAAGATTTAACTTTCTACAGATATTCCGTATTAGCTAGTGGTACTCTTATGTTTGTTTATAAAAAGACTAAAGTCTACATAAACTACTTTTGTAGATATCTTCCAGTAAATCTAATAATATGTTAGTGAAATAGTGGTTCCAGTGTTTATTTGCTTAAGGATAATGTAAATAAGTGCAATTTTACTAGATCAGCTGGCTTTATGCAATGGAGAC
>JALPQI010005999.1:0-66557 GCA_025490895.1 Thaumatotibia leucotreta | reverse complement strand
ACGCCGCGGCTAACGGAGCGCGACACAACCTCCCCGCACGGAGGTATTCTCAACACTAAACCGGAACCATTTGTTGGGCTCGTCTATTCTATTCAGGCACTTCGTTATGGCCGTATAACACCTTCTCTTTTCAACCACAGCGTGACAGCGCCATCTAGCGGCGAGCGGCGGCGTTATCACGAACGGTTTGTTTTGACTGCGCGTAAGAAAGATGGCCGATTGACAGCTGACGTTAACTAGCAAAACACTGTCTTATTGCTTTGCAATAAAACTTGTTTTGAATTATGCATGAAAAGTCGTTCAAGCGTGAATTTGTTATCCAACAAATATGGATTCTAAATTAGTAGAAATAAGGTTTATTATTCTTAGCGGTGCACGTACGTGTAAGAAATCAAAAGTAACAGTGAAATTGGATAGGATTGCCTTGGAGCTTGCGGTTTTATCAAAATTGCATCTATTACCTTCGGATAACCTTACTCAATCCGGGATTGACGTGCAATCGTCTAATTCGCTTTCAGTATTATGTGATTGTTATATCGTAAACGCATATTAGGTACATATTAGAATAGTCAGTTTGCAACAACTTTACACTTATTCGGCTGGTAAAACAGACTCACAAAATTTGATTTAAAAAATACATTCAATACAACAATAATATTTTTTAATTAAAATATCTGTTACCTTCAAACGAGCATTTACAGATTGTAAGAGCAAAAATGACTCTTAAGATTTTTATGATATTTGGGTCGTCAAGTGTAGCCACTAGGCTTATCTATCTCTTGAAAAAGGCAGGTTAGCGATTTAACGAGCAGAGTCCGGTCTCTCAGATACTAACATTAATTAAAATAGTACATTACAAGTGCAAAATTAGTACGAAACGAGTGGCGATAAATTAAAACACGACCGAAAGGAGTAGTAGTACAGTAAATTTAATATCGCAAGATACACGTGAGAAAAGGAAATCAGTTACTCGTGTCGCTTTAAAATACTCCCTTTGGTTGAGCTAAACCTGTCTATTGCTGGCACTAATTCTTATCTATCAATGCTTGATTATGGTACAGTCAGTGTCAAATACTTCGTAGCAACCAAGATAGCCAAATAAGTTCGGTAGAACATACAGAGTGGGCCCTGTAACAGGAGAAAAATTAAACAGTAGATTATTAAGTATCTGAACAATTATTTCCGTATGGTTTGAGGTAAAAAAAACCTTTACTATTTGACGCTGACTGTACTACAAGTTACTATTTTGAAGGTAACATTTGAAGACTTTTGGGCTGACAATGAAAGGGTAAATTTCTCTTGGGATGCAAATCCCCCAATACAATGATCAAACAGCATAACATCTTATGTCTTTATTCACAAAAATATCCGGAATCTCTTACCATAATAAACATTCATCCTAACGTTACTTTGCAGCTCAGTTCTTTGTCGGTTTGGTCGGCTAATATTTTAATCATGCTACTATTCGTCATCACATTTTTTGGTGTATACCCGGAGTCTACCCACGTTTCTAACACATCTGTACTAGGCAACATCGTACGAAGCGTATTTCTTATATAAATATACGCTTGAGGCGAATATTTGTAAATACTTAGCGCAAAGTTTTTCAAATCATCTGTATGTCTCGTAGGCATGGCTAAGACTAAACCGTTCTTATCTTCCTTTATTTTATCCTGTAAAGTTAGTAATATTCTAGATTTCTTCTTCCGTTTCTGATTTAGAATTTTCTTTTTGATTTCTAAAGTCTCCTTTAGTCTTTGGAGTTTTTTGTTTTGTCGGTTGTGGATTCTCATGTTGTATTTGAGTTTATCTCTCAGGCCGACCGCTTGTCTTTGCATTTTCTGGACTTCGGTGAAGAGTTTTAGGAGTTCGACTTGGTCTTGTCCGTTGGATTGTGGTTTGTGGTGGATGTTGTTCAACTGTGGCTTGTGTTCGTCCTGGGAGTCTCTGTCTTCGTCTTGGGATTCCATGTCATAGTCTTCATTCTCATCTAGTGTTTCTTCGTCTATGTATTCGACCTGAATGGAAAAGGCATATTATATTAGTACTGGTGATGATGGAGCTTAGTAGAAGCGGGAAGCATTTGTCTGTTAGAGCGTTTCAGTGACGCAATATTTCTACAAAATTGGACGCTGTAGCAGCCAAAACATTAAAGGCGTGTGCAGCAAGTTTACGCATCCGCGGAACGAGGGCGCTTTGTAACGCCGGGAATTTCATAGTAGATGGCACACTGGCTCGCACGCCACGTAAGCGTGCTGCATATCTGGTATGCTCAACCTCAGCCAACTAATGTAACAAAGTCACGCAGGCAAAGCGTTAAATTATGTACCAGAAATCGTTCTGGCACACAATATAATAAACAATAGTTGGTTGCCTAACAGGAAATAGTGAATTACAACGAGTCAATATGCAATTATGCACACAAAAATTAGTAAATGAAAAATAAAGGCGTCACACATGTAGAAATGTGTCGTGATGTCGAAACGTCTTCTAAGTTTTGGGAAAGAAAAGGCATGCCGCGTGAATCGCGTGATGATGGCCATGGAATACATCCACTAAGGATTTAAAAAATATTTATTGAAATATTTATATAGGTACACGCGTATTTGTTTTATTTTATGATTTGAGTATACATATGTATTTGTGTGTATACACATCATCGGCTTATTACAGTCCACTGCTGGACATAGGAATCTCCTATTACGTATGCGTATGGAGACATTAGGAGATAATGCCCATAATCGCTGCTAGGCTAGCAGATTGGTGATTGCAGTAGTGTGTACACTATGATGACGCTGCTGCCCATCAATCTTTAATAAATTATTAGGGTACGCTTCAATCCCTTAGCTGGGTCTCACGACACCCACGAGAAGAGTTGGGGTGGTGACAAAATGTCATCACGTGACTGAATCTAGGCAACTTAGTTGGTTAGTTAATCTAGGCTTCGCAAATAGACATCATCATTTGTGCCTTCTTTGCGTGATAGCGAGGTAGTCCTATTTCAACCATCCAAGCTCCTACACGAAACTCAACATCTGTTTCAGGTTGCTAAATGACTCCTCTAGTGTGTTTGGAGTCCCTAAGTTCTTACTCCTGTACAGTCACATCTAATAATGTCAAAGGCATAAGGATCAAAATCGTATACATATTATTAGAGCCGACCGTACACTTCTAGCTGTACATTTTCTCTTAATCTGGTGGCCGCTAAAGGGAAATAAAATAAATCGTACCAGTATAGTAGTACCAATTTCTTGGGATCTGTTCAGATATTTTTGAACGCTCCGGATCTGATGGCGACTACCAAGTATGTAAGTATGAGACGGCAGTAAGAATACATTTGTCACCACCCCAACTCTTCCCGCGGGAGTCGTAAGAGTCGACTAAGGGATTGAAGTGTCACTGACCATTCTTTGATTTGATTGATGACAGGCAGCAGCATAGTTAGAGGCCTACGTCCAACAGTGGACTAAGATAGGCTGATGATGTGATGTGACTGTACCAACTAAGCCTAGGTAACTTAAATCATTATAAACACAAAAAATACATAAAAAACAAAAAAAACGTAATAACAATAACATAGTTCCAATATTTAATTATTAGCCGCTTAAATGGTGCCGTAGATATCAGGAATACCAATTTACTTTAATTATGAGCCTCCCTCTCTCGACAAAAAAATTGCCATGCCCAACAGGGTTATAATGTCTCTGTAACTTACTGTGTAACACCTTGTAAACCACATTATTGGCCGTGTGGTGACGGCAGTAAGAATACATTTGTCACCACTCCAACTCCTCCTGCGGGTGTCGTAAGAGTCGACTAAGGGATTTAAGTGTCACTGATCATTGTACAAGATTGATGACGGGCAGCAGCGTCATCATAGTGGACACATTACTGCGATCGCCAATCCGCTTGCCTAGCGTGGCGATTATGGGCATTTACCTCCTAATGCGTCTTATACGCATAGTTAATAGGAGAGGCCTACGTCCAGCAGTGGACTAAGATAGGCTGATGATGTGATGTGACTGTACCAACTAAGCCGCAAGTACCTAGGTAACTTAAATCATTATAAACACAAAAAATACATAAAAAACAAAAAAAACATGTAATAACAATAACATAGTTCCAATATTTAATTATTAGCCGCTTAAATTGTGCCGTAGATATCAGGAATACCAATTTACTTTAATTATGAGCCTCCCTCTCTCGACAAAAAAATTGCCATGCCCAACAGGGTTATAATGTCTCTGCAACTTACTGTTTAACACCTTGTAAACCACATTATAAGTGCAATAAAGATTGAGTATTGAGATACCAAAAAAAAAAAAAAAAAAAAAAAAAAAAAAAAAAAAAAAAAAAAAAAAAAAAAAAAACAGTTACCTCAAGCACATGATGCGGCAGCTTCTGCGACGGCACCGCCTTGCTATTCAACACCATGTCATCATTAGCGTCGCAGTGGAAGCAATCCACCGAGAAGTGCTGTATGCAGATGTACGAGTAGTCGGTGGGGGTCCAGTTGTTGCGGCCGGTCAGGTCCGTCCACACTTGCCGAAGGTGCGGGTCTTCCGGGAATCTGTGGGATAGAGTCTTTAGTTGAAGAGACAAAAATTGTTTGACACTTCCATCACGATCGGAACGAAATAGTACAATATGACACAAGTGCGAAAATCATGAAAGTCGCGGCGATGTTTTAAAACACGACCGATAGGGAGTGTCTTAAATCATCATCATCATCATCATCATCATCATCATTTTAATTTGTAATTTTGTAATTCTTATATTAGCTATTTGCAATTTTGTTTGTACACCTGAAAAGGTAGAGTTTTGGTGAGACCCATGAATAATTGTTATTTTAGTACTTACTGGCAATGTAACCCATTTCTCACAGACAATAAAGATTATGATTATGATTATGAAATCGACACCGAGTTACGAATTTCGTTTTTGCACGTGTCTCGTATGACGTTTTTTAGGGCAGATGGTCCTCCGAAGTTTTGGACCTGACGTAAAATGACACTTCTCGCACTAGAGCCAAAAAAACGTAGCATCTGTACTAAAAATAAATGTTATGGTCTTTAACCCTTAAATTGGCAACTTAAAAAAATCGTTTTTTCTAGCCTCCTCGCCATTGTGTAGAAATATGTGCATTTTTATAAAGATACGTGTTATACGTTGCCAATCGAAGGGTAAACAATACTGATTCATACATGTCTTACGATCACGATAGCGGACGTCTGCGACTATGTGATTGTAAACGAAAGTATGTGGCGACGCACAATCAGCTGCCACGGTGCTCAAAAATATATGCACTTTTACACCATGAAAATAGAGGCCAGCTCAGATATTTGTGAACACTCTGGCCGCTTCGATATATCGGTAGCTTAACCCTTAAATGCATAGTGATGTATATGTGCATCATGTATTCTGGACTGGACATGTAGTTTGACTTTGACTAAGGGCTAAGACTGTTGTCGTGTACTATCGTGTGATATCACTCATCAGTCAGTCTCGAAAGTGCATGTGTCTCGACATCCTGCCAACGCTGGTCATACGTGACGACATTCTGCCAGCAGTGATCGGCTTTTGCCGTCCGATCGTATGCGTCGACGAGTCGCCGGACACGATCGGATGTCTCCACATCCGTCCGTAATCTTTCCCTTCGAGGTTGTTTTGCAATATATGACAGGAAATTCATCCCTCATTTGTATTTCTTCTTTCTAAGCCTAATTAAGTGGTCATAAATAACTAAATAAGGCTTGAACTCGAAACCTTCAATATTTTCTGTCAAATTTTCTAGAAAATCAGAGTAATAAATTACTGATGGTGTGTTGAAACTCATATTTACTTAATAAGATAAATACTTAGATACCTAAAAAAAGATTCATCATTCATGTTCTTTGAGTCATCACAGCCGAGAACCGCGCAGGTCTTAGTGATCTCCGTGTCGGCCTCCGCACTCTGCTTCACCTCGGGGGCCACCATGGCTGAAACATGTGCCAAATACTGTAATAGTATATCACAATAGTATAAAACGAAGTTGCTTCCTTGTCTGTCTATATATGCCTAGATCTTTGAAACAAATTCAATAGATTTTGATGGTTTTATAATAGATGGGAGAAATAAAATTATTGAAATGAAATAAATCATCATTGTAACCGAAGAAAATATTTGATAGAGGATAATTTGTGTGTAGAAGATTATACCCATGCATACATACAATAACGTATTAAATTAAATGTGTGAAATAAGGGCTACTATTATTATTATTACATTTCTGATCTATCAGATCTACCTATTTGACAACAGCAATAATATAGAGATAATGTATTATTATACAAAAGCTAGTCTTGGAGGGATTTGTAAATTATAATGTTAGAAATAGGTATGTACTTTACAATTTGTAGTTAAAGTAGGTAACAGATCAATAAAAACAATAGTATGGATGCAATATCGACTTAAGTTTAATAACTTAATATTAACTGATGATTTTTGTTATTAGTGTAAAATTTGAATGAGTGTAGCAGTGATTAAAATGACTAATGAGGACATTTAATGTTCGATTACAATATAAATTACATAAACAAAACAGAGCATCAAGCTAACCTAATTGTGATAAAAGTTTATTTTATTTTCAGGACTACATACCGATAGGCGTAGATTTTCCTTTATTTTCATTGAATTCGGTGACAGGATCCTTCATTTTAGCGATAGCTTGGGCAAAACTCATCACTCTTCCTTGTAATCAAGCTTTCTGTGAGTAAAACAAAACGGATTAAATATATTTAATGAACAATATTTCACTAAAAAGCGTCTAAAAGTTTTATTACTATAATGTAATGAATAAATAGGGTTTAATTTGTGTTATTTCACATTTCAATAAGTGCTTACCTTGTTATGGCCATAAACCGCTCGTAGCGCCAACACTGTCATAGGTTATACTTATACGATAACCATTAAAATTATCCAATTTTCATAGCACTAAATACTCAAAATGAATGATTTTGAAGTAACAATATATAAGAAAAAGAAAAACAACGTAAATTTCACTTAATAATTATATTTTTCATTTAAATTTCTACGTGTTAGACAAACAACAGCGCGAAGCCGTAACCGCTGTATTTTTTTTATTGTGCGTAGAAGACCATAGACCCTATAGAGTCTACAAATATTTATTTATAAATATTACCGATTCTGCTCGAACGATATATCCACTAGCGCCAAATGACAGTTCGTCTATTTTCATTCTAGCTGAATGGGGCATAGAAAAAAAAGTCATTTGATGTGATACGTAATTTTTGACGGACCCTTTGTTGGTATCAATTTTATGTTATTTATAAAAGTGCATCTAAAATGGTTGATCCAATATTCGACTATCAGTTCAGGCTTATTTTGATCGGAGACAGTACAGTGGGCAAGAGTTCGTTGCTGAAATATTTCACAGATGGAAAGTTCGCAGAGGTACCATCCGTTCATTGTTTTTGTGTTGTTCTAGTCTGTTTTAAGTACATACATATGTTAATTACGCATTATTTTCCAGTTGTCGGACCCGACAGTGGGGGTAGATTTCTTCGCTAGAATAATAGAAGTGCAAGATGGAACGAGAATTAAACTGCAGCTATGGGATACTGCTGGTCAGGAAAGATTTAGATCTATAACGAAGTCGTATTATAGGAACTCAGTTGGTGCGTTGCTAGTGTACGATGTTTGTAACAGATCTAGTTTCGAGCATATACCCCTGTGGATGATGGAGGCTAAGAGACACATAGAGCCCCACAGACCAGTGTTCGCATTAGTTGGATGTAAAATCGACCTTGTAGGATCCACCGACAACAAGAATGGTGCTAGAAGGGAAGTCTCTTGCGAAGAGGCCAGAATGTTTGCTGAAGAAAATGGTATGTATATCTACATATTGAACTATATTCTATAGGATAATTAATCTGTATAATTACTGGGTATAGTATTATTATTTGTTAAGCATGCTGGTAGTCATGGCAACTATTGTTGCTTGAATACAATGATCAACTTTACTGATTCAATCTTCTATGACATATTTTAATTGCGACATAATATGTAATTACAATTTAATTAATTATTGTTTGACCTTTGACTCACCTGATAAAGCCAAAGTTTCAAATTACTGGGTCACTGAAATGCCTTATAGCCTCTATTTATTTAATTATTACCAAAGTCTTGAAAAACATTAAGAGTACACTTACACAGAATGTAAACAAACAGTTAACCTAAAAAAAAAAGATTAAATACCTAGAATATAGCCCCTTTTATTGATTTTTGGTTTAGGATAGTCTATTGGTTAAAGTTGATTAAAATAACATAGATTTAGCAGTATTCAATGATGTTCATAGGACATTAGAGTCAAAATTATTTTTGTTGTCTTGTTTCATACCACTCTGTCACACTTTTAGTTGCTGTTTCGACTCAGTATACAAAAAAAACTGGTGCACTTGTATTTCTTTTTCACACTACATTTTAATTCATACATCAAAAATTAGAAACAACATCATCTCATACAAAAATCACAACTGTGTCACGATTTTTAGGGACACAAAAAAAAACAATGAAAAGAATTTTGAACCCATTAAACACATTTAGATTAGAATACAAGGTTTGTTCACATTATTTGCAACTTCAATGAAAATGAAGTATAATTCATAATTACAGAAGTGCCCTATAAATAATTTGAATAACTTTTACAGGTCTTCACCATGTAGAAACATCCGCAAAATCAGGCATGAATGTAGAAGAAGCATTTGTCCTTGTCGCCCAAGAAGTTTACAACCGCATACAAACCGGAGAATACAAAGTCGAGGATGGCTGGGATGGTATTAAGACTGGCTTCAACCGTCCCAACGGCATGGATTTCAACCTGCTTGAAGCCGAAACAGTCCAGTCCACTTGCTGCTAAAATGTACATAATGATAGCATAGCTCATGTAACGCGTAAGCTTAATTTTATAACATTAAATTAATAATAAGATTTAGTGTGATCAGGTTCAAAGGTTTATAATGCACTACATTGTGTAGTTTGTCTATGGTCACTAATAGTCATTGTCTGCAATACTCAATTGGTAATTTTTAAATGTTCCATAGATAAAAGTATTCTCAAATTTGGATGTGATAAAACCAAGCCTGAACCAAGAACCAAAGAATTGTTAACTTGAACATTTGTTGATTTTGTTAAAAGTCAGTTGTACTAACATTCTAATAATTATAATTTTTACAATTTACGTAAGTCAAATTTAATATACCTGAATATAATGTACCTGGAACATTGTAATTTTAATGTTAACGATGCATAATAAATTAAGGTAAAACTAAAATGATAAATATTCATCACAATTCATATAAAAATTGATTTAGACACCAAACTGAACAAGGTAAAAAGCCCTGGGTAATTTTACAACAATTAGTAGTAACAATTTTGAATAGGGGAGAAGTGCCAAAATAGAGCCTCATGAATATCCAAGATATTTTATAAAATGAATAGTAAAATGTTATATTTTATTTGTTTTTTTTTGGTCAATAATTTATTTATTAGAGTAAACTACATTTAGGTACATTATGCTCATAAAAAACTATGAAATAAATTAATAATTAATTAATTTCTAATACTCTGGCCAATTTTTATTTTATATGTAGACATTTTTATACATCGCCATATTTACTTTTAGTCCAACGACGCATAAATCAATTTTTCGAATATACAAACTATTTCTAATTGTTTGAAAGTAAAACTCTGATCAGTAATATTTCCTAAAAAACCATGTTCATACCGCTTTTTTCCTATTTTCATATTGACTGCTCACAACCACTAGATGGGTTCTGTGTTCGCCGCTTTTGTTTACAAAGCGGAAACTGGCCAGAACTCCTAGCATAATGCGCTAACAGTCATGTTATGAAATATGAGGGGTACACGGAAAAACGTAGTCCCTTACTCGGACAACCAGATTTTAACTTTAAAATCTAGATCTTGCGATGACTTGGCACATTTAGTTATTTTATTATAAATAGCTACAATTTATTTGAATAACATGATATTGTAACTGTCAAAAATACCTATTTGTGGTTAACAACATTGAGCAAGTTTCAAACCGTGATGATGATGATGACAGATGGACATATTCATTCGTGTACTTCATACAGCGTTTGAATGCACATAGTTAATCAAATTGTCACCTGCAATTGTTGTGAAATAGGCACCAGGGTTATTATAACAAAGGTGACCCTTATGTCGATACGTTAAGGTTTACGTTTGGTCAGTTTAACTGCGTTGAAGATAACTGGCAGCTAAACAAAGAATATTTAGTCAAATGGATTTCTCGTCACAAGCCATTACGTTGATGCTCCAAATTAGACGTCTCGTTAGAATTGCAGTCTCATGCATTATTTTGTGAATATCCGTAATGTTGTTTAGTCGTGGCAATTTACTTAGTCCCAAAGTACCAAGGCTGCTTGTTCAGTGTAACCACAACTAATAACTTAAGGCTGCGTTTCCACCAGAGATGTGCGAGGATGTGTTTCCATACAAATGACACCTATTAATGACTCGAGCGAGGTGTCATTTGTATGGAAACACATGCTCGCACATCTCTGGTGGAAACGCAGCCTAAACCCTACACTAGTGATGGGCTGATGTGTCGTTACCGATAATTTCCCAATCTTACCATAGGGAAAGTTTCCATTTTGGAATATTTCCCATAGGTTGGGTAACTTACCGGGAACGACCCATCACTACCCTACATAGATAATAAATTGATTCTAAGTCAATATTTCGATCGTCGACCAAATTACTTACACGGGAAATCCATGAAAAAAGATTCTTGATTAAAAACATGCACAAAAGCCAGAAATATAATCTCAAACACTGGATTGTGTGAAACTAATAATAATTTGAGCTTAATAATAACTGTTCCATTTATTATGACCTCAATTAGAATTACATAATTGTATGAGGGGGAGGATAGTAAAATACCTTTATTTAAACAAACTGTTTTTATTGAATCACACGCATTCAACATCCAAACACATCTGTAGTCGAGTTACTACCGATACCGCGAATATTCGTAAATTTCGGGGTTTTGTCTCCGTCACTCCAACGAAGGCGTCATTAGAGTGACAGAGAATAATCCCCGAAATTTGTGGATTTCGAAGTTCGCGGTAGGACCGCTGGATAAATAATCAAAACACATTTGGTATAAAATAAATCCCATATCTTGGCCAGACTCTAATTTGTTCACATTAATTCCGGTAAATACTTAAACTCCTCACAAGACAAATGTCAGGGTTTTCGAAGTTATTTTTACACCATTTATTCAGCCTCCGTAGCCTAGTTGGTAGTGACCCTGCATACGAAGCTGAAGGTTCCGGGTTCGAATCCCGGCGAGGGCATTCTTTGTGTATTTATTTATCACAAATGTTTGTTCCTTGGTCATGGCTGTCTATGTATTTAAGTATCTATATGTATTTATCTATTATATATATCGTCGCATGGTACCCACATCTCAAGCCTTAATTGAGCTTACCGTGGGACTAGGTCGATTTGTGTAAGATGTCCCAAGATATTTATTTATTTATTTATTCAAAAATGGATCAAATATGAAATAAAATCCCAAGCAAATAAGTACGTTCATAATCGATTACGATTTCTTCTGAATAGATTATGTGCATAAATCTCTTCAATATGCATTAATATTAAGTATATAATAATTATATCCTTTATTTTTCTCATGGTGATATGGTGTAAAACAATAGGTATGTGTCACACTGTTTAAAAAATATTTTCATCTTCAGCGTTAACGCTTGAATTGAATCCCTCATTACGCTCAAGATTCCACTTTAGAACCCATCGCTTCATTCGGGTTTCAATAGACGCCCTCGCCGGAAAATATTATTTTGATCCTTTATAACACAATCTACTATTGCAAAACCCACGGAACGCATCCAAACGAAGACAAATCCGGGAAAACCCGATTGGATGCCAGTCCTAGCCAACGATTCGTAATACATCAATCAATAGCAATAAATCAATAGCAATATTTCTTTTGTTTTACATACAATAGAAATGAAACAATACAAAAGCAGTATGTTGTAACTGGTAGAGTCCGGTAAATAGTCACGCAGACTTGGGCACATTCCAAAATTAACGAACAAATATCATTAGTAATTAGTAATTTCTAGTTGCGTAATTGTGCTCAATCCCAAAGAAATATTGTATTGTGTTAGTACATCTTTATGAACTTGCGGCGGCGGTAAACATTAGCTTGCGTGTAATACTTTTTTAACACGCTTTTATTAGCTTCACTTAAGTAACTAGGTACATATAAATGTAAGAAAGTCTTGGAATTTTAATTTGATTGACTTCCCTGTCTTCGATTAGGATGAAATTTTGCATACGCTCAGAATTCTGATGACAATAGGTACATGACTAGCTGAGAAACGTCATTACAAATCCAATATGGCGGCGTCCCCAAGATAGTGGACTAGGTATTTGAAATTCCCCATCATAAGGGTATCAAATCAAAGGGTTCGCTGTCCGGAAATACGAAAAAAGCGTGTTTTAGTCTTTGAAACTATTTATATGCATGTCGCTCGCACTGATATTGCGGGTGACATTGACGAGGTACACGGATTGAACGGAGACGCTGATTTACTATACTTCGTTTTATTTAAGATTAGAATTATCTGTCAAACGGGTGAACAAAGAAGCAGTGGACGTAAACCTTCCTTCTTCGATTTAGGCCGATACCACTGAATTTCTCGGAACTTATGTACAATATCATTTGATATTTACCGATAGCTGAACGCATAGTTTTCACATTTATTATTAATTTGTTGGCAAAACTGTATTTAAAAAAGTTTTAAGTGTTTTATAATCAAGATGGCGGCAATTTAGAAAAAAGTTAAATATTGAAAGTTTTTCGTTTAGTGTTTAGCAGTTTTTAACTAAGTATTTTTTTTTAATTTGTAACTCATATCGTACCTATTTTACATTTACTGAATTTAATGAAATTTACAGTCTAAAATTTAACAATATTTGCATATTTAATCTAGTTTACATACTTTTAAAAGTCATGCATTAAAGGATTAAAACTATCGGTATAAAAGCGGACACGGTGTCATAAAGACTGAGCAGATAACAATACTAAGACAACCCTACCCATCGGCAACATCGTTTAGTATTTGTCGCCATTATAGGCGGCTTTAATCTGGGACGCTCTAATGTAGTTTGAATTTGGTAACAAATTAGAAAATAAAACTCAGATGACATACATAGTTTTATTCACTGTCAGTGGAAGAGTCCCGAGGACTCGGAACCACTAACGTTTATAATAAAATTTTCCACTGTGTTATCTATTACATTATCTAATTTCATTTAAAAATGTATTTTCTTTTAAAACGTTGTATACCGTAGCCAACGATATGCCAGCATTCTCAGCAGTATTTTTCACACGGTCCGATTTAGTGGGATATTCCTTTCTATGGCACATTTCTTAATTTGTAAATATTCACCACCATCCGCTTTTCAATGGCAGTCACAGGATTTTGCTTTTGCCGCTTCTTCTTTAGAGATGAAAAAAACGTTAGCCGGAACCGGCTACGACATCATCCATTTTAAATGTGCACCAACAAACAAAATATCTAAATAGATCAACAATTAATAACGAAATTGAACAAAAACGATAACAACAATCTTTAAGTAAGCTAACAGCAATATAAAACACAACCGACTCAACCGACAACAATATGAAATCGAATGATAGATAGTGACATGACATTTTAAAATTGTGTGAGAACTCTGCCTCTTTAGGTTTTTTAATGTACAACCTTTCCATGAAAATTTGCAAACGCAATTTATTAAAATTCTTATCTTTTCATCTTAGAATATAAATTAACTAACATTATGTTTCTTATCTGTTCACAACACTGAGTAATGTATGTATTAATATAGCATGATAATAAATTCGTGATATTTAATAACTCGTATTCACTGTTCGATCCGCAGAATTTGCCTGTATAAAAAACCTTATATCTCGTTCTGCAAAGGTCTTTCTAATGCTAAAAAAAACGAAGTATAGACACATTCGTGATTGTATGCAATCTTCGCTAAGTCGCTCCAATGCCTTTTCTCTATGAATTAGTGATGTTAGGTGGAGATGTATTGCTTAGGGTGCTTGAAACAAAGTTCTAGCTGTAATACCTTCATTGTACCTAATATTGTGATTTACATTACGGACAGAGACGGGCTGAACGAAACTATATAAGGGCTCGTACAAAAATCATGATCATGTGATCATATTTTGGCGATTTTTAACATCCAATCTTGGTGATATTCGGTTAACGTAGGTAAGCGCATATTTCGCTCGCATCGCTCAACTCGTCATCTTAATTTCCCTTGTATTGAGGTAGGTATTACTATAAATTTGCATGAATGACTGATGAAGTGATGATGATACCTATTACCTACACACCTTATTAGAAGATTCACTTCAATAAAACTAGTTCAAGATCATGTGCTACAGTGAGTAGATGGCTTGACTTAAACGGTTAATTTGTCGCCTCCCACGCAATTCTTTATGGAGCGATAGTGACAAATTACAGTCCCGTTGAGTTAATACACTAAACTAATCAATAATGTCAATGATTAATTATTTTAAATCTCTGCATCTGTAAAGTACAGAGGTGGTAAGACTAATTGGTGATATATGACATGACATGAACGATATCTTTCGACTTAGTCCTTTTCAATTTGAAGTTTCTATTATGTGTGTGGGTCGTATAGTCGCCCTCAGATATACCGTAGCGTCCGGATCGCTCAAAAATATCTCAACATGCCTTTATCGTTATAAGGTGTTGAAGAGATATTTATGAACGCTCTTGACGCTACGTTTATCTGTTGGCGACTGTATGACTCGCAGCCTGTCATTAGCAATAGCAAAAGATGTAATACTCGTATGTTACTAATAGTATTACACAGTAGTTAGTCCGTGTCAGTGGAGCCGGACCCTTAACTTGCACAAATAAATGAAATAAACACTGGCAACAGACAGACAGCAAAGTCTTAGCAAAATAGGCATCGTTTTTACCCTGAGTGAAGTACAAAAAATTACATACCTACGTTAATAACGCGATGTGATGCGTTGAAATCTATATCTACAGTCTACACCGTGTTTTTTTTTTAATTCCGTTAAATTTAACAGGCTGCTTGGTACGTTAATTGGAGCTACGTGGTATAATGCTTTTAGTCGAATTCGAAAAAATCATTTTTTTGTTTTCATACATACATAATAAATGAAATGGTAAGTGTGAGAGAACCTTAACAATAAGATCTTAGGTGACTGACGCCACATGTCAAATAAGTTTCATTAGGATGTAATAAAGGTTGCAGTACACTTGTTCAGTCATTAAACTTATATTTTTAATAACTCCTACTAACTAAGCTTCTCTTTTGTTTTGTTTTTGTTTGACCTAAATAAGCTTCTCTTTCATTTAACGGAAATCAATAAAACACGGTGTATATAGCTAGAACAAGCTAATTAATACAAGAATATAGCATTGCCAAGGTAATCCACTCATGTGTGGTGACCTTCTTAGATATTTCCGTCGCAGTTTCCGCTTAGGTCATATTTGAAGATACAATTATCTTTTATGTCTCAAATTGTCAATTATGTTTGTTTACCACAAATAGATCTATGTATTTGCTATGTACTACGTGAACTTCGAAAACTTTAAATTTTGAGCAGTCTGTCCCTGTCACTCCAATGAGGGCGCCATCGGAGTGACAGAGACAGATGTTTAAAGCCTACAGCGGCCCTACCGCGAAAAACGAAATTCGTAAATTTCGAGGATTTGTCTCTCTCGCTCTAATGACGTCTTCGTTAGAGTGACAGAGAAAAATTCTCGAAATTTACGAATTTCGATTTTCGCGGTAGTTGGCCAGATTTTTGGGTGGCGGGTGGCGAATAAGACTCGCCCAAGATTAAAAACTGTAAGTATTCTGTATTAGGTACTATTTATTTATCTATATTGAAGTTATTTCCGATACAAAACCCTTTTAAAGTACATAGGTTCTCGCGTAATCTCTTCCGATATTGCCTTTAGGAATTCATTTCATTGCATGATGAATCATATTAACATGACGGCTAATGCAAATACCATCGCTGATAACTAGACCCCGGTATCGGAGGTGCAAAATGATAGCTGTCAAGTTCTTACTTAGGGATAGGTAAACACATTTTGTGATGTCGATATCGATACTCGATTGTACAATTATTTTTTTTATGTACAGTGGCGTTCAGGATTGCATGGACAATTTATGAATGAATTCATTCATAAACTGTTCATGCAATTTTGAACCCTACTGTACAAGGACCATTTATTTATATACCTTTTTCCGGGATCTATGATAATAATTAACATTAAATACTCGAGTTTTTGTACAATTATTTATTTTATGTACAAGGACCATTTATTTGTATCCCTTTTTTGGAATCTATGATAATAATTTATATTTAATATATAAATCATTACTATTACAATACAAATCTCTGGTCGCTATTACATTTATTATGTTTCGAGTTGCACAACATTGAATAAAAACAATATATAGTCAAAGTCATCTTACAACGATGTCTTCGATTATTTAGCCGTGTTTACGAGTCTATTCGCCTAAAATATTTTATACAATAGAAAGTGGAGTCACTTCTTGGTGAACACCCTGAACTTCCAAAATGAATGAAAAACATTTAATATACAATTTGCAGAATACACATCATTTCCAGATGTTGGAATATAAAAAAGCACATGGAGTCGAATTGCCATCAAGAGAAAATCAACAACGTATGTTCTACTAATATTGATTATTTAATAAAGGATATTTCATTCCAATATTTGTAATCTTGCATATCTTGCATTGCAACTCAATCTTGTATGAAAACACTCATAATAAAAGAAAAAAAGTTAAAACCAATTAAACTGTAACCGAGATCTGCTTAATTTTTTCGTCAGTTGTAACATACTTTGGACCAAATTCGAAAACCCAAACTTCAGAAGGTTCATCGACAATTGCCTCAATAAAAAGTATGGCGATGTTACATAACATTAAATAAATATTTTGTTGATTTTGTAATTATATAGTCCTAGTTTATATCATAAATAGGTGCGTTTAATTAAAGTCTTAGCTTATTATTATGGTAAAGAAAAATTATCGATATGTAACTTTAATTATCGACATCACAAATATTTTTACCCCATCCCTAAGAACTTGACAGCTACCATTTTGCACCACCGATACCGGGGTCTACTGATAACAGTGATAACTTGATAATTATTTGAACTAAACACTAACCTTTGTTTTACTTAGTTATAACAAATCGTGTAGTGCTTCCAAGTTCTCTGTGGGGGTAGGTATATGTCTGTGTCGACTCACTGGATATTGGCAAAATTGTTCCAACTAGTTTGGTTTGGCCAAACCGCCATAAAAGAAGAAGAAGAAGAACTTGATAATTATGTAGGCATCTGTAGCCGTACTGGTGATGGGCCCTTCCCGGTAATTTCTCAATCTTACTATGGAGAAAGTTTCCATTTGGGAATATTCCCCATAATGTGTTGGGTAAGTTACCGAGAACAGACTACGATACCGTGACTTTTCGCTCCAATAAGTGTGAGCGCGATAGAATGCTTTACGTATCGAGTAAAACCTAACGTAACCTATACTTACCAACACATAAATAAAAAAATTGTGCATTGTATTACCTCTCGAAGTACTCTTACAAAGTACGGCTACAGCGGCCCTACCGCGAAAAACGAAATTCATAAATTTCGAGGATTTGTCTCTCTCACTCTAATGACGCCTTTGTTTGAGTGACAGAGAGGAATCCTACCTATTTACGAGTAATCAGTAATCGGATTACTTAGGGGAAGACACATTTATTTTATCAGCATGCGTACGCATTTTGTCAGAAAATGATAGTTTAGTATGGGACCGCGTCCAGCTTTCCGCACGCGTACGCATGCTTACACGTTTCATACTAAACAGCCAATTTTATTAGACAAAATGCGTACGCATGCTGATAAGTATGTCTTCACCCTTATTGCCGAAATCTGTTTTAAGTGTGGTATTTACTTATACGAAATATTCGTAATGAATGTAATAGGGTAACGAGGACATGAGACCACCATCATCATAATATGCCTACTGGGGGCGTTGATTGTTGCAGTAGTTCATTGTCATTATTGAGTATCAAGTATCCTGGGATAACTTTATTTTGACGCGCAAAAGTGTTATCTTATCATCAGACATCGGATTCCGTGGGGCGAAAAATCTTGACAGCTAGGGACTTCCTATATCGATATATTCATTTATCGATAACTTGTTCTAAATACTAGTGAACACACAAAGGTTTGCTTATAAAATATTTTTTTATTTAAAGAGTATTACCTATATAATAAAATAGCAGCTAAATTATCTTCTTCTTGAATGAAAACGTTTTTAAAAATTTATTCGTCACAATTTTTTTTTCATGACTGTCCGATCTATTGTTGTTAAAGTAAACCACCAGAATTGTTTCCATATTTTCGGGAGTTAAGTGTTTCCGTCTTGGCTGAAAAATCCATTGTAGGTGTCTAGAAGACTTCAATTTCTATGGAGGTTATAGGAGCATAACAAAATTTCATTAAGTGATCAATAGTTACAAAAAACACACACAATGTTGGGGGCGGTCACTAGTATATAGAACTAGTATCGACAAACGAGTTTATCGATATAGGAAATCCCTAGCTGTCAAGAAGTTTCGCCCCACGGAATCCGATGTCTGCTTATCATGTCAAAACAAGGTCTTGAAGTCTTTGTTCGAATTAGTCCACGCTAGTAATACAGATTGGTTATTGACAGTGGCACACTTATCTCCACTTGCACAATCTCAGAGGCCACTGAGGAATGTCAAATTATGTATGGACTTAACCCCGTGTTAGCTTGTGTTAGTCAACCCGTGGGTCGTACCAGTCGTACCAACGACGCTCAGACAGATAATTCATAAGATAGGTACAAGCGAATTCCGCCCTTATTGTCGCTACGGATATTCGGACATACGGACATTTTTATGTCGGACGACTCTTTTTACGAATGATTGATAGATAGATAGATAGATTGTTCAAACTATTTTTGGAAGAACCATTGACCTCTCATTATGATACTGGGCCAAGGTGACATCGTATACATTTTGGTCACACTAAACTGGGTTATATTTATATGATGGTACAGTCAAAGACAAAATAAGGTGTATACAAAAATGTTCTAAAATATGTCCCAGTGCACTCTAATTCTATGTACCTAATAAGAACTCGTAACATATTTATGAGCGGATTCTTTCGATACTTATTTTTGCACTTGACTGTACGTCCAAAATAACGATTCGTGTACAGTCACCGTCAAATACTTGGTAGCAAGTGGCTAAATGGTTCGAACTGGGACAACTTTGGCTCACTTTTGGCTGCTATTAACTATTTTGCCGCCGCCGCCGACTCTACTTAAGTATGAATTGGTTAATGCCACTTATGCCACAGACAAATAATTAGCTAATGATCGTTTACGTTACGATACCGGCGCAAAATACTTGCACATTAGGCTTTAGCTTGCTATTTCAAACAGAGTGGCTTTATTTCCCCAGTTAAGCTCAATCAGCATAACTGAAGGACGGATTGGTAAACATCAGTGGTAATCTCCGTAATAAACGATTATTAACTCTATAGTGCGGTGCAGTAAATCATTAATTAAAAACTATAGACACACAAGTATGTAATTAACCCATTCAGGGCGACGCTCGAACTCTCGATCCAAGTACGGCGCGCTACCATACATTCAAACTTGCCATTGCAGAGGGCTTGTGCATAAATCACGCGAGGTCCTATAGGGGGGGAGGGGGTCCAAGAAAACATCACGAAAGATCACGGTAGGGGAGGGGGGGTCCAAGGAGACCTCACGTGTATTTTTTTACGATGAACAAACTAAGAAATATTTTCAATTTCGGCTAGCGAACGTGAAAAGTTGAATGAAAAAAATACACGTGAGACTGCTAGGGGGGGGGGGGGTGTAGCCAAGAAACTCACCAAACATCACCATGGGGGAGGGGGGGGGTCAAAAAGTAGCCAAAAAAACATCACATGATTTATGCATGAGCCCAGAGTAGGGTGGATCGAATTTTTTTATTTTTGGAAATTCATAAAATAATCTTTATGGATCGATACTTCGTGGCTAGAGGAATAAAAAATATTATGATCATTTTTGGATTCACTTTTATTTTGTACTTCGTTTATAGGCCCAAAAATTGGCTCTATTTTTAAGGTTTTTTTAAGAAAAGTCAGTAGTTCGTGGATATTTTCGGTTTTATTTTTATGTAGAAACAAAATAACATTATTTGTCATAAATTTAGAATTTGCACAATTTAATTATATGAAAATTATAACCAGTATCGGCAAAAACTGGTTTTCAACTTTGAGGCTCTTGGGGCAGTACTTACCAAATGAATATCGGAAAAAGGTATATTGTTACAGAATGTTACTTTTTACGACTATCATTCTATTGGCCCGCGGTTCCAAAAATCCGAAAAAAAAATTTTTTTTTCATACTTCAATGTATGGACTAAAATTTTTTTTCAGGATTTTCTGAAACGCGGCCCTATAGGAATAACCTGTCTAAAAAGGAACTTTTTCAACAATATATCTTTTTATGATAATCATTCGGGAAGTACTGCCCCAAGAGCCTCAAAGTTGAAAATTATTTTTTGGAGGTACTGCGAACAATTATCATATAATTAAATCACACAAACCTTAAATTTATATAAAACAATCTTATTTTGTTTATCCATAAAATTAAAACAGAAAATATCCTTGCTCATCCGAGTTTTCTTAAAAAAATCTTAAAAATAAGGCCGATCTTCGGGCTTCTATATGGGGTCCATAATGATAAAATATCCAAAAATGGTCATAATATTTTTTGTTTTTCTAGCCGCATAGTATCGATTCGTAAAGATTATTTTATGATTACCCGAAAATAAAAAAATCGATCCACCCTATTGCAGAGTCACGCACAAGTGGCGTTACTCAGTGGCTCGGCGGCGCACAGTATCGCGCGCCCGTGATGTTGTACATATTGGATGGCGTTATGCCGGAAATTACTTTAACCAATGAAATTATTTAATAAACTATTGTAAGATATTTATTTGTTGAAATAAATATCTGAATATTTATTTGTTGAAATAAATATCTGAATATTTATTTGCTGAAATAAATATCTGAACATTTATTTGTTGAAATAAATATCTGAACATTTATTTGTTGAAATAAATATCTGACGGGGTGAAATTTAATTTGCTATTTACACTAAGTTGTCATCGTGAAACAATGTCTGCTGTTTTATAAATTTCAATCATATCTGCACAATTTATACTTAACAGACGATTTATTTTTGTGATATCGAGGTTGGTACTCACAAAAAAGTTCCTAATTATAACCACCGTAAGTACATGCAACACATTTCGCCCACTGAATCACAACACACTGTTGGCGTGATTCTCAAAAGTACCGTACATAGTAATATTTTTTCTGGAAATGGTAATATTGCTTTTTAATATTTATTTACATTTCATTACAGTTGTTGGATAATGAAAAAATATTTACGAAAACCTGAATTCTCTATTTTTTGTTCAACGTGTATAAAAAGTAGAATACAGGGTCGGGTTTTATAAAGTTACAATTTACAATTTCGCTGTTTGCCTCTCTTTCTCGCCAATATGTGCGTGCGATAGAGAGGCAAACAGCGAAATTGTAAATTGTAATTTTATAAAACGCGACCCAGGAATAATATACTTAACATATTATTATGTATAAGGTATTTTAGCCTCATGTTTTAACTATGTCAAATGGACAATATTAAGTCCATAAGTTTAAAAACGATGGAGATAAACGACTAAACAAAATAACACAACACGTGCGTGATCAGTGGCTAAGCGGTGTTGCAAAATCACGCATACGTTGCGTGATTAGCGCTGAATGGGTATAATAACCGACATCTGAGCTAGTTATACACGTTATCTCATTGTTCTGAGAAATACAGCGACGGAAGTTGAACAAAAGTCCCTTGTTTTGTCAGACAATGATCTGTAGCCTGTAGCAAAAATCCGTCGTGTCTGTTGTGTCCTGTGTAATAGCTGCTTAATTATTGTTTTATTTATTTATTTATTTTTTTTTTTTTTTCCTCTGGCTTTACTCCTTGCTTGTTTCCACAGCAAGGTGAATTTGCCAATGTCAAGGTGATTGTTGTTTTCCTTTTCCGATGGACTTTCACACGTGAGGAGAACGAGTTTCTATTTTTTTTTTTTTTTGGTGATAGGATAGTATTGGGATACCTAAAAACAAACAATTTTATTTTGACTTCACAGACGAACACATGACAATTACAAAAGTTAAGCAAAAAAGCGGGAGCGGATGACAGTTTGTTAGTCGTGCCAACATGAAGGAAGGAAGACGAAGATAAAATTAGAATAAATACAATAGTTACATAGGTGATATAGATTAGAGTTTTATGTTATGAGCTTGAATAAATTTAATGAGAATACTAGTCAGAGGAGGGTCCATAAAGCAGAGAAGCGAGCTGAAGCAAGTAGGTCGTGGGATATAGTCAGGCAATGCATCATACAGTGAAGAATTGTACTTTAGGCACGCAAAGAAAATATGGTCTAAATTACCTTCGTCGAGGCCACATTCACACAATGAGCTATCCCGGACCTTAATCTTTGCCAGAAATACCGGTGAACAAACGTGGCCTAAACGCAAACGGCAGATGGTTGATGTGACCACAAAGTACCCAAATATAGAGGGTCTGTTTCATAGAAGGCTCAAATAGTTCGGAATATGTTACAATAGATGTCACTAGGAGCACGATTGACTAGTAATAGATTTAGTTTTATTTGAAATCCAGATATTTACTACCTGTTAGTGCACAGTTTTAATTAATTTAGCATCATACATCGAAAATAGTCAAAACCACCCTTTCTAGAAGAGTAAATTAGTAAATAAAAAAATTAACTATTTTTGGAATAAATTGATTTCAGCTCCATCTATTATTGCACGTACATATTTTTATGCGTTTTTCTCGATACGCGTCAAACAGTACACTACTCGAGTCTTGACAGAAATAATCTATAGATGTCGCTAAACAAAATCTTACATATATTGATTTTAAATGTTTAAGGAGGTCTAAAAAACCGAAAAACTAATAAATACATACAAAAAAAAGTAAAAAGTCCCTAAATCGCTAATAATAACAAAAAATACATACATTACAAGTCATATGCTAGGATTTGAACCCGTAACATAACAACTGATAACAATAAATAGCTGAGAGCCTACCGCGAAACACGTACGAAGTGTTGCCTCTCTCTCGCACTCGTGAATTCCACTATAAGTGTGACAGGGAGGCAACACTTCTTTCGTTGTTCGCGGTAGGGCCTCTGATTAGGGTATATATGAATTATATAACAGATACATTGCGGCGCGGCGTTGCCGTTTAGTTGTCAGCATTCTCTTTGCTTTACCGTAATCTGACGAGCTGGCAACAAACGAAACGAGAGCCATAGAAAATTGAAGGTAATCTGAGCATTGCATTCTGTTTCTATTCTACGCTTCAATACCAAACTCACATAGCGAAATAATAATTAAACTCTTACTAATGGCACTCTATCAATATCATTGGCAATAAATAGCTCTACTCTGTCCAACATCCAACAAACTCTGTAAGAAAAAAAGGGCTAATACTAATTTTCTCTTATTGTGTCTACATTTTTTGAATTTGCCATTTGAGTCCATTCTAAGATCCAAGATGGCGGGAACTTTTTTTGCAATTTTTCATCATTGTACTCGTTTCTGACTAATTCGCATACGTGGAATATCATTTTTGGGTCCATTCTAAGATCCAAGATGGCGGGAACTTTTTTTTGTAATTTTCATCATTATACTCGTTTCCGACTAATTCGCATACGTGGAATACGATTTTCGGGTCCATTCTAAGATTCAAGATGGCGGGAACTTTTATTTTGCAATTTTCATCATTATACTCGTTTCCGACTAATTCGCATACGTGGAATACGATTTCCGGGTCCATTCTAAAATCCAAGATGGCGGGAACTTTTTTTGCAGTTTTCATCATTATACTCGTTTCCGACTAATTCGCATACGTGGAATACGATTTTCGGGTCCATTCTAAGATTCAAGATGGCGGGAACTTTTATTTTGCAATTTTCATCATTATACTCGTTTCCGACTAATTCGCATACGTGGAATACGATTTCCGGGTCCATTCTAAAATCCAAGATGGCGGGAACTTTTATTTTGCAATTTTCATCATTATACTCGTTTCCGACTAATTCGCATACGTGGAATACGATTTCCGGGTCCATTCTAAAATCCAAGATGGCGGGAACTTTTTTTTTGTAATTTTCATCATTATACTCGTTTCCGACTAATTCGCATACGTGTAATATCTTTTTGGGTCCATTCTAAGATCCAAGATGGCGGGAACTTTTTTTTGTAATTTTCATCATTATACTAGTTTCCGACTAATTCGCATACGTGGAATACGATTTTCGGGTCCATTCTAAGATTCAAGATGACGGAAACTTTTATTTTGCAAGTTTCATCATTATATTTTGTCAGCCTCCGTAGCCTAGTTGGTAGTGACCCTGCCTACGAAGCTGGAGGTTCCGGGTTCGAATCCCGGCGAGGGCATTCTTTGTGTATTTATTTATCACAAATGTTTGTTCCTTGGTCATGGCTGTCTATGTATTTAAGTATCTATATGTATCTATCTATTATATATATCATCGCCTGGTACCCACATTACAAGCCTTAATTGAGCTTACCGTGGGACTAGGTCGATTTGTGTAAGATGTCCCAAGATAATTCCGACTAATTCGCATACGTGGAATACGATTTCCGGGTCCATTCTAAAATCCAAGATGGCGGGAACTTTTTTTTGCAATTTTCATCATTATACTCGTTTCCGACTAATTCGCATACGTGGAATACGATTTCCGGGTCCATTCTAAAATCCAAGATGGCGGGAACTTTTTTTTCAATTTTCATCATTGTACTCGTTTCTGACTAATTCGCATACGTGGAATATCATTTTTGGGTCCATTCTAAGATCTAAGATGGCGGGAACTTTGTTTTTGCTATTTTCATCATTATACCTACTCGTTTCTGACTAATTCGCATACGTGGAATATCAGTTTTGGGTCCATTCTAAGATCCAAGATGGCGGGAACTTTTTTTTGCAATTTTCGTCATTATACTCGTTTCCGACTAATTCGCATACGTGGAATCCGATCAAGATGGCGGGAACTTTTTTTTTGCAATTTTCATCATTATACTTTTTTCTGACTAATTCGCATACGTAGAATACGATTTTCAGGTCCATTCTAAGATCCAAGATGGCGGTAATTTTTTTTGTAATATTTGTCAATGTACTCGATTTCGACTAATTTATAAACGTGGAACCCTAATTTGGGGTTAATTTAATATCCAAGAGTTTTTATATTTAGCATGTTCTTATGAGTAGCGGAAATGCAGTACCTATAATGAAAAAAAAAACTGCACAAAAGTTCAAAAAAGGTGCCGCCATTTTGTATCTTACAATTGATGTACTTTTGGGCAGTTTTTATCATTAAAGATACTCCATTTCCAATACATATAGGTACGTAAATAACCTTAGATCTAGGGATTGCAATTGCTGGATCCAGCAGCCAGTTTTTAAATTTCCTTATTATTTTATTTTTGTATTTTTTTTTAGATATGTCATGCACACATAATTGCGCGTTATTATCCTCCCTTTCATTATATTGAACATTATTATTAATAATTAACCGGTTTTATTGCAAAAAAAAGATTTTTTTTTGGTATTTTTCCTACCTGCTGGATCCGCGCTGGATCCAGCTGGATTGACGCCGATCCAGCAAAAATCCAGCTGGATTGAAAACACTGCTGGATTGCAATCCCTACTTAGATCTTAAATTCGCCCTAAATTCGGGTTCCACGTTTGTAAATTAGTCGAAAACAAGTACAATGATAAAAATTACAAAAAAAAGTTCCCGCCATCTTGGATCTCAGAATGGACCCCAAAATCGTATGTGAATTAGTCAGAAACGAGTATAATGATGAAAATTGCAAGAAAAATGTTCCCGCCATCTTGGATCTCAGAATGGACCTGGAAATCGTATTGCAAGTATGCGAATTAGTCAGAAACGAGTATAATGATGAAATTTACAAAAAAGTAGCCGCCATCTTGGATCTTAGAATGGACCCGGAAATCGTATTACACGTATGCGAATTAGAAACGAGTACAATGATGAAAATTGCAAAAAAAAGTTACCGCCATCTTGGATGTTAGAATGGACTCGGGAATCGTATTCCACGTATGCGAATTAGTCGGAAACGAGTATAATGATGAAAATTGCAAAAAAAAAGTTCCCGCCATCTTGGATCTTAGAATGGAACCAAAAAAATTATTCCACGTATGCGAATTAGTCGGAAACGAGTATAATGATGAAAATTGCAAAAAAAAGTTCCCGCCATCTTGGATTTTAGAATGGACCCGGAAATCGTATTCCACGTATGCGAATTAGTCGGAAACGAGTATAATGATGAAAATTGCAAAATAAAAAGTTCCCGCCATCTTGAATCTTAGAATGGACCCGAAAATCGTATTCCACGCATGCGAATTAGTCAGAAACGAGTATAAAGATGAAAATTGCAAAAATAAGTTGCCGCCATCATGGATCTCATAATGGACCCGAAAATTGTATTCAACGTATGCGAATTAGTCAAAAACGAGTATAATGATGAAAATTGCAAAAAAAAGTACCTGCCATCTTAGATCTCAGAATGGACCCGAAAATCGTATTCCACGTATGCGAATTAGTCAGAAAAAAGTATAATGATGAAAATTACAAAAAAAAGTTCCCGCCATCTTGGATCTTAGAATGGACCCGAAAATCGTATTCCACGTACCTATGCGAATTAGTCAGAAACGAGTATAATGATGAAAATTGCAAAAATAAGTTGCTGCCATCTTGGATCTCATAATGGACCCGAAAATTGTATTCAACGTATGCGAATTAGTCAGAAACGAGTATAACCCAACTCTGTCAGGAATAAAGGTACACTCTTCACGCTTCAAGTTCGTCTGTATACTCATTTTCACCCTGTATAATTATGTATGTAACACCCTGTATGTATGTATGTATCTATCGGATCTATGATCACTTTGTATAACTATAAAACGAAACGAAAGAGCTCGTGATTCTGAGTAGAAAAAAATGTAAAAAAGTCCATATATGGAAAATTTTAAAAAACGACAACAAAATAAAAACCCGCCCGTTTGCACCTTGTAAAACACTGTTTTTACAAAATCAAAGATTATGCGCAACAAAAAACAAAAAATAAAAAAACAAAGTTTGAAAAAAAAAGAAACAAAATAACATTTTCAGCGCGTATTGTTAGGATTTGAACCTGGTACCACTGCTTCACAGCCGAACGCATGAACCACAATACCAACCTCCCTATATAGTGGTACGGCGAAATATGTTATGTGTTGCAAATGATCATGCGTTTCGTTCGTGGCAAGGTAGTGTATACTGTTTCAGAGCCATCTGTACAATGCCCACGAGCAACAAAGATCAACCGTGGCGCCGTCTAGTAGTAACAACATTTCTGGTGGATGCATTTTAATGTATGGTGCTGATATATCTACTTAAACTAAATAATCTCTGATGTGACCCACTTCGGAGACTTGCGGAATTTATAGAACCAAGGTTTGCGAGGGATCTGGGGTTGTATATTACCATAGTGCCGCCCAACTCGAATCCTGGAGGAGTCCCAGTACTCCTGCCATGCATAGAACAGGTCAGTTTGCGCGCGTGTTAGTATGTCTGAGCTGTATATAACATTATGGATAACTAAGCCTGATGTGATAGCCTGTTTTGCCCAAGTATCAGCCGTCTCATTACCAATGATGCCACAGTGGCTTGGCACCCAACCTAAGATCACAAGAATGTCCCTAGCTTCCATTTGACGCAGGAGTGTTTTAATTTGTAGTATTAGTGGAAATTTACCTTTCATTCTGAACTGATTGCCCGCGATGGCTTGTAAGCAACTTTTACTATCAGAAAAGATGATGACTTTTTTAATATTGTGAGAGTCTGCATACTTAATTGCTTCCAGGATTGCCACTGCTTCTCCAGTAAAAATTGAGGATGATGGAGGACATTTGATTGTTAGGGCTATTTTGTATTTTGGAATCCAGACTGCTGCTCCCACACAGGTTGCGGGGTCTACTTTTGAGGCGTCAGTAAACATTGGTAGGTAATCTGGCCATTTATTTAATAATTTATCAAATTTATTATTTGCACCTGGATCATTTTTGAAAATGCCAAAGTCTAATAATACTTTGGGGGAGTAAATTATGGTTTCAAAAGCTATTTCAAATAAGGGGTTAGTTCCTGAACTATATGTGATTGAATTGTTGTTATTTAATTTTGATAGGGTTGTTATAATTCTTGGGGGAGTTTTATGTGTCCAATATCGGTTTTCAGTGACCTCAGATGCAAGGGACCGCAACCGTGGAAGGAGCCTGTGATTGGACATTGAAACAGCTTTAGTCAAGAACCTGTCAGCAAGATATTGTCTACGCAGGTGGAGAGGGGCCTCCACACACTCAACCTGCATGGCATTTTTGGGAGAAGACTTCATGGCTCCTAATATAATGCGCAAACATTTAGCCTGTATAAGGTCTAATTTGTGTAAGTATCCCTTGTTGCATGGTTCCATTATAAAAGACCCATAATCCATATGACTGCGGATGGTGGCATTATATAGTAACTTTTGACAATAAGGGTGAGAACCCCACCACACACCTGATAATGCTCGAAGCATATTAATGCTCTTTTCACATTTTCCTATGATGTATTTATGATGTGAAGTGCCAGACATATTATAGTCCAGAATGACACCCAGAAATTTCACAGCCTCCTTATTGGGAATGATATCTCCATCATAGTGTAAATCTGCAGTGGGCATGTTTCTTCTACGGCTGAATGTCACTGCCGAGCTCTTTGATGGAGATAAAGTCAAGCCATGCTCATCAAACCAATCCTTCAGGTATCCTAAGGCTGTGTTCAGACTTGTTGTTGCTTTCTCCATTGACTTTGAGGAGGTATATAGTACCAAATCATCTGCGTACTGCAGGATATTACAGAATGATAGGACTGACTGCTCCAAATCAAAGGTGTAAATGCTATACAGCAACGGACTGAGAACCGAACCCTGAGGGAGACCTCTCCACAGTACACGAGGGGGATAGTAAGAAGTACCATCCCGGATTTTAATGGATCTACCCATGAGAAGGTTGGTGACAATTTGGACAATCTTCACAGGGATGCTCAGATTAAGCATTTTTGCTCTGAGCACCGGAAGAAGGACATTGTCGTAGGCTGCAGAGATGTCTAGGAAGCATGCCAACAGATGTTCATTCTGTGATAGGGACAGTCTGATGTCTGTGGTTAGTATATTTAGGTTATCCATTGTACTCCGCCCCTTGCGGAAACCGAATTGAGTATCAGCCAGAAGTCCCCTGTTCTCTACAAACCACTCCAATCTATTTTTAACTAGGTGTTCGAGAATCTTGCCCATTGTAGCAGAAAGCGCAATTGGTCGGTACGAACTAGCCAAATCTGGGTCTTTATGTGGTTTCAGTATTGGGATAATGACTTGGCTCCTCCAGTCCTCTGGAATTTCCCCTGTATGAAAAGTATGATTTAAAATGTTGAGTAGGTACTCTTGCGAAGATGCGTTTAGCTTGGTTAGGAAACAGTAGGGAATGCCATCTTCACCAGGTGTGGTATTTCGGAGTCCATCAAGTACCAACCTGAGTTCTGAGCTAGAAAACGGTCCTTCCAGAGGGCCTGCAGTTACAGACAGTAGTGGCGGTATTATGCAAGAGGCCTCAGGGACAGTTGGTGGAGCCAGCCTGTCGGCAAAGTCTGATAACCAGGGCGCATCTGAAGTTAGTATAGAGTCTGGCTTGGATGAGCCCCTAAATCTTTTAATCTTCTTCCATACTAGAGAGGGAGGTGTTCTAGGAGACAAGCTCTCACAGAACTCCTTCCAACCCCTTTTCTTAACCTTAGCCAGGAAACGTTTGGTATGAGCTGAAACTTTTTTAAAAGACAAGTAGTCATCCATGTTACCAGTTATGTTAAATTTATTTTCTGCCAAATTCCTTTTTTTAACTGCTGCAGTGCAGTCTGCATTCCACCAGGGAGGAGAGGGAATCTTGTTTCGGGCAGGTTTTTTTATAGGTATAAATTTATCAGCAGACTCCAAGATCAGGTTTTTAAAGTTTGGATAAGCCATACCGTCAGTAAATATGTCTGGGCACCGATTTTTTAATTCAGACTCGATGTATGACGCATATTTAGGCCAATCGGCTAACTGGGTTTTATGTTTCAGGAGGGGTTCAGGTGCAGGAGAGGGGACTACAGATGATGGTTTGGTGATAACAATGGGGAAGTGGTCACTACCAAATGACTGACGGAGAACTTGCCAAGACAGCAAGGAGGACAAATTAGGTGAACAGATAGATAAGTCTAGGACTGATTGTGGATTTTGACCAGGATAAACTCTGTGAGTAGGGGTTCCATCATTGATCACTACAACATTCATGTCGTCAAATAAGTCGAGTAGGGATGATGAGAATGCATCTGAATGATATGAACCCCAGGAAATATTGTGGCAATTGAAGTCACCCAGTATAAGGAGAGGAGGTGGGACAGCAGAGAGGATAGTTGTTAGTTCGTTTATAAGACCCTGGTCAGGATGAGGAATGTAGATGGAGATGAAATTAATGCCCATAACCTTAGCAACTACGGCATTAATTGCATCCGAGTGTGACGGGAGAGGAATTTGGGAGAAGGGAAATGAATGTTTTATCAGCAAAGCGCATCCTGCTCGTCCGTCATTACGATCATCCCGGAGGCATGAGAAGCCCGGAATCCTAAAGAGGGCGCCGGGCCTCAACCATGTCTCCGAGATAGCCGCAACAGACACAGAATGTTTGTTGATTAAATGTATTATTTCGTTTTTTTTAGGTATAATACTTCGGCTATTCCATTGGAGAAAAGAAGCCAAAGAAGCCATTGGCGGAAAGACTTTCGACTAAGTGTATAAGGGTAGACGCAACGTTGTTCGGTAAGGACTCAGACATTTTGGCAAGGATATTTACTACTACTTTCATAAGTAGTTCTAGGAGGTTCTCATTAGGGGTAATTTTGTTTAGTAATTCGAATAGTGCGTGGCCGTTGGGCGTCTGGGAGCGTGGGGTTTGGGTGATGTTGTTATGGGCTTGTCTGTCGTATCCCGGGGAGAGTGGGGCTCTAGCCCGGGGAGCTTGGAAAGTGGTTTTTCGGTATGATGTATTGGGGGAGGATGGGTTGGAGGGGGGGTGATATGGAGACTGAGAGGCTCTAGAGAAATCTGCAGTGGGATCAAACATTTCCTGGGCTACTACATCAGCATATGGTCTGCGGGCTGTTGTGAAGCGGGATGCAGCTTCTGCGTAGGAGACATTCTGCTCCGACATTGCCATTTTTATAGATTTCTGTCGCGCATATTCATTGCATTTTTTGTCGGTAGCAAAATGTCTGCCTGAGCAGAATATGCATGTTACATGCTCTGGGGCAACATTGCAGTCATCGCCGGGGTGTTTGGCTGCACATTTATAGCACCTTGCATCTGACCTGCACTGGGATTGGATATGGCCAAACCTAAGACACTTTCTGCACTGTATTATTGGAAGTTGGTATATTTCTACTGATAGCGAAGTGTAGTAGGCGAATATTTTTGATGGTAGCACCTGTCCTTCAAAGGTGACCGCCACGGATTGGGTTGGAACCCAAGCCGGGGAGCCATCCTCTTGACGTACTTTACGTTGGAGACGTCGAGCCTTTAGGATCTTACCTCTACCCTCTTTTAGATCTGTCCCGTTTACTAAGTCTTCCATAGACCAATCAGTTGGCACTCCTCGGACCAGCCCCATCCGTGAGACATGGTACGAGGGAATGTCAGCTGAGAATTTATTTTTATCTAGCATCGGGTGTTTTAGGAAAGTGTTGGCATCTATCGCAGTATTGAATGTAACCGATACCCTATTTCGTCCTACCGATTTAATACCATCCTTCATCACATTCTTTACGTTTGCCTGACAAAGTAGCAACTAGCAGGCCTACGTTGATTGGTTTTAATGAGGCGTTGGAAGGGGTAGAGTTATCAGCTCTTGATACGTGAACTATGAATGGGCCATCATCATCACTGTTGTATACACGGGACTTAGCTTCCGTTATCGGGTGTTTGTACAAGTGTGGGTTAGTTTCGATTTCCATTGTGTTATCACTATTAGTGGTAAGGTAAACTTTTACACTGCCGGATTGTGGGTTATGCTCGACAGAGGTAACACCAATACATTTTCCATCATTTGTGCTGGGATCGGCTGTATTAGCATTGCCTGACTGGTTGTCTTTTGTGTCTAGAATAATTTTTTTGGGGAAAGGTCCTAACTTGGACGGTGTCAGAATCAGATTTCTTTTGCGAGGTACATTATTAGTATTCTGATCTATACTTCTGACACCGTCCTCGTCAGGAGGTTTCTCCTTCTCATTTCCGTCCATTCCTGCCCTAAGAAACTATTGTTAATATATTAAACTTTCACCAAATAAGGATTTGTATTATTTCGGGAAGTAACCTCAAACTACCACTCACTCAACGCGCTACTCCTCCGAATCCCATTCGTACCTCTTTATCGTTTTATTTATTATCTTTGGCAACACAAATGCTGAAATGTCACTGTCAACTTGACATGACATTAGTCTCATAGTCTGAGGGACTGAGGGAGTGTTTGTGTCTTGTGTCGAGTTTATTATGCTTTTAGTAATAAATAAGGCTATTAAACTACTTGAGCAGCAAGTTAAAACCTAGATTAAGTACACTAGTTTATACATAGCTTTAAAACATGTCGTCTAGTCGCTCCAAGACATCTATATTGGACAAACCACTCAGTAAAGGCAAAGGCGAGGTGTCTTTAGCTCTCTACGCTCTTCTCTTCTCAGAAATTGTCCAGTACTGCCAGAATCGGTCACATTCTATACACGAACTTCAAAACAAGTAAGTTTCCAGCTCATTTACTTCACGGTTTTTACTACAAAAGATATAAATAACCAACAACTTTACAATCACCTAAATGAGTTGTCACTATTTCAACTTGTTGGTTTCCCTTTTCTCTGTAGTATCTTTTTAATGAATAAAACCTCCTGCAGCTGCTTGATATTATGTAATATAGAATTGAATATATATTATATCCCCTTAGCAGCCAATAATTATTGTTAACGGACTTCATACAAAGAAGGAAGTTCTCAATTCAACTGTATTATTTTTGTCCCTTTCAATCATATATTAATATTGATAAGACCAAAGGGGACCAACAATACTTATCAGCCTGGATGGCTTGATAAGTTGGGAGACGTTTATGAACAGTGCCCGGAATAGGTAGTGCCTATTTACCTAAACTTCAGAGAAGGACCTTACTAAGAGTGGTTACAACCACCAAAAAATATTATTTATTTTTATTGAACACGGGATTTCCCGGGATTCATAAGAGTACCTAATTAACATATAATAAGACTCGGGGTCAAATTATTATTAAAATTCAATAGTTTAATGCATTTCAATAGATAAAATATGTATTTCAATAGATATGTCATATTTAGCCTTTTATACTAGCAATAGTTTAATGCATTTCAATAGATAAAATATGTATTTCAATAGATATGTCATATTTAGCCTTTTATACTGAGTGAATTTTTATGATGAGTAAATTTTGACTTACCGTATAAATAGTTGATCCTCAGGCACAGCAATATCTATAGTCCTTAAGTCACGCCAATTTAATCGTATGAAGAATATCCAAGTCCGTATAACAAGCCAATGTCAAAACAAAATCCACAGTTCAATTAAAAACACACACACAACAACTAACAACAAAGGTTAAAGAGCGAGTAAACTTAAGTATGTAGGTTCAAATTGAAAATAAAAGGATTAGTAATATTAATATTAGCATCGTGTTATCTCTTTCGCACTCGCACCTTCTTATATAACGTCCTGTTATCAACAGGGTCGCATAATGCAGGTAGAAAAGTAAGTACACTAAGCACACGGCCAGTGCGGCAAGGTTCAATAAAATAAACTAGTAGGTATGTAACAAAGTTCTAAATATTTCTGAAATACTTAGTAATTCTACACCAATATGACAAAAATACAAATAAGTTATCATAATTTATTTGTATTAACCATCATGTAAAAATATCGTAATTTTTCAAACTATCTGCATTAGACAATTGCATTTAGTTAATAATTTGACCCCCAGTCTGAGTAAATGTCGATTTGATACTCTTATGAATCCCGGGAAATCCCGTGTTCAATAAAAATAAATAATATTTTTTGGTGGTTGTAACCACTCTTAGTAAGGTCCTTCTCTGAAGTTTAGGTAAATAGGCACTACCTATTCCGGGCACTGTTTATGAATAAGGGGAATGCTTACAAAGAATGGGTAAGTATTATATTTTTAATTGTGCACAGGTTGTCAGAGATAGGACAGGATGTGGGTACGAGGCTGCTTGACTTGTACTTCGTCCGGGAGAGAGGCAGCAAGCGTGAGATCAAGCTACTGAATATGCTGCTCTTTGTTAAGTCTACACTCTGGAAGGTACAGCCAAATGCAACAATTTGTTTCAAAAGAATCCACTTATACATATCTTACGACATTCTTATTACACAGAATTAATGTACATACTCCTCCTGAGGGTGTCGTAAAAGTCGACTAAGGGATGGAAGTGTCACTTACCATTATTTGATAAAAGATTGATGATGGGCAGTAGCGTCATCATAGTGAACACATCACTGCAATCGCCAATCTGCTTGTCAAGTGTGGTGATTATGGGCATTAACCTTCTAATGCGTCTATATGCATAGTTAATAGGAGAGGCCTACCTACGTCCAGCAGTGGACTATCATAGGCTGATGATGATGATGATGAGGACATATTTTTGAAATTTTTTATATACACCTCATTAAGGCTTTGACTGTACTGTTAAAATTTCACATTTGAATTACTGAAGGGATGAAAGAATTTTCAGACTACAGCAGCAAATAATTGGTTGGTTTTTGCTTGTCTCTTGACTGAGCTGAGTAAGCAAGATAAATCATTTTTATTTCAGTAAAATAAGCTTTTTCTCATATAAGTTTTTAAACTTACTTGGTCATGCACATTTTAGAATAAACGCGTTTTACCTTACAATATAACGCTTATTAAATACTTACCTTATTCAAAGCCTATAAACATAATGAGAGAAGCATTTCCGTTTCCTATTAGTATCGTACGTAACTTGACTATAGAATCGGGTACCCCTACCACCCCCTCCATCGCCAGTCAGGTGAGCTAGCCATCTTAGATGAGGTTGCTCGCCCTTTGCCTCATTGCGGCTCAGTATGCGCCAGGCAGGGCTTATTTTATAGGCTTCGAATAAGGTAAGTATTTAATAAGCGTTTTATTGTAAGGTAAAACGCGTTTATTAAATCCTGCACCGTTATTCGAAGCCTATAAACATAATGAGACGTGTTTGTTATCGCCTGGCGGTGGAGAAAATAACGCTAATGTGATCATAGCTCAAATATTGGTTTGCGTAACCAAAACCATATTATTAACTACACATCAATGGGTGTGTACAACTGCAACTTTATGTAGTGGTAGGGTAAATTTAATATAAAACAATCTTTAAAGATAAACCAGCACCATATTTTTATTATTAATTACAAATCAATAGAGAGATACATAAGTGAATACAATTTCGATTCATCATAATATATTGTAGATAATCATTTGTCATGAACAATTAAACAAATTACTTAAATTAATATTGGCATCTTGGGTTGATTGTATTATTTCTCGGCGATAGAACAATCTAAACGTATCACTTGAGCGCCAATTACCTTGCTCTAAAATCTTGTCAAGTGGAAAATTGTCTATCCAGTTTCTGGAAGCGACTGCCGCCCGAACACTTCCTGGCGTAGCTTTAATACCGGCTTCGCGTAATAGGGTTTTTACCCATCCAGCTATAATTGTCCGCGAAGCGGCCTTTGGAGCATTATTTAAATTTAGAAATAAATTTTGGCTCTTACAGGCAAGACGTCTCTGGTATGACAACTCTATTATAAGTCTTTTTATCCAATAAACTGGATTAATTGCAGAGCACTGCGTATTACTAAGAACCTTCCATCCCGACTGTCTATGATCTGCAGAGTCGGTCTTGGAGCCAAAACGAGGCCAGAAAGTAATACTGTCCTCAGATTCAACCATATGTTCAGGGTCTATGCACAAGAGCGTTAGGTCGTGAACCCTCCTACCAGAGCATAGTAACAGTAACGTGGCCGTCTGTCGGGATACTTCAAATAAATTTTCAGAATTGATAGACTTAGAAGACATAAATGATATTAATTTAGAAACATCCCATATGGGTGGCTTCGGATCTTTCGGCTTTTTCAAGGCTATAGCTTTTAGAATATGTTTCACAAGTTTATGCGAATTTAGTGCTTCCGTACTATTTATATTACATAGTGACGACACCACTGATTTATGTACTAAAATTGTATTGTACGAAAGGCCTTCCTTCTGGTACAAATCAGATAAATAACGGGCTAGCTGTGGGCCGGAAGGAGCAGAGAAATCGATTTTATTTTCTTCAGACCAACGACACCATCTATTCCAAGCCACCGAATAAGTTTTTATGGTAGATGGACGCCAACTTGACAAAAGTAAGGACTTTTGATCGTTAGACCAGTTTTTTAAATCCCTAGACCACCCCCACATCTCCAGACCTCCAGGGTCATTTGATCCACTCTCGGGGGAGGAAGACCGGTGGCAACGTCTACTAAGACGTCCCTCGGATCCCGTATCGTGTGTGGGGCCGCGGTGGCACGACTCTTTAGATCTGCACGCCAGAACACTCTGTCCCATCTGGGAACTACCATCAGGTATATTCCTCTGGCAAGATTTAGGTGATGCAAAATCCTGGGGATTAAGCATGGGGGCGGAAATACCCATGCCAATTTGAAATTCCACGTTTGGCTCAGAGCGTCGCAGAATAGGGCCTGACTGTCGGTCTGATCCAGTGAGCAGTAAGTTGCTACAACATGCGCCGACCGGGATGCAAACAGGTCGATTTGTGGTATTCCCCATTTGTGAAAGATGAGAGACGTCGCTTTTGGTAGCAAGTGCCACTCGAGAAGGACCCGAAGGCGGGAAAGGTGGTCGGCTTCGGCATTGTATATTCCTGGAAGATAATAAGCCCGTAGCTGAATCCGATACATATCCAGATATTGGTATATCTGATAAGTGATGCTCATAAGTATATCCGAACGAGTGCCGCCTTCGTTCCTGAGATATGCTACCACAGTCCGGTTGTCGCTCTGAATTAATAGCGAAGCGTCGTGCAAATCCTGACTTTGAATTTGCTGCAGAATATTGAGAATGGTCAACAGTTCTTTTTGATTGCAATGTAATTTTTTCTCGGCCGCAGTCCATGGTCCTGATAAATGAATATTGTTTAGCTGTCCGCCCCAAGCTATATCTGACGCGTCGGTCGTTAGATAATGTGTTGGCGGTGGAATGTGCATAGGTGATGCGTTCAGACAATTGATCTTCCACTAATCCATCTCTGTCAAAATCTCCGTGGGTAAAGGAAACCGTGTTTTGGGGTTCTGGTTCAGAAGTTCGTTTACTCTCCTTTGAATGAATCGGAAGTTTAGGCGACCCCTCGGCACCACGAAGCTTGCAAAGTTCAGTATCCCAACTAAACATTGTAGGTCTCTGAGACTCGCAGAGGATTGAAGGGCTAGCTTCGAGATATAGATTAATATTTTCTGTATTTTCTTTTCGGGGATATACTTCTTGTCTGTCCATGGGTCCCACATTACACCCAAATACTCTAGACAAGTTTTGGGGCTCAGGATGGATTTGTTCCAATTGATCCGCCATCCTAACTTCTGTAGCAATTGAGTTGCCATTTTTATGTGGGTCTCGAGAGTATTCGGATCTTGGTGTACTATTAAAAAATCGTCCAAGTAAACCAAAATTCTCACTCCACGTTCTCTCAGTACTTGAGCAATCCAATTCGTGATGAAAGCGAAAACTTTTGGTGCCGAACTCAAGCCAAACGCGAGACATGTCATCTGTAGCAGCTGCTTTTGATAGACAAGTCTCAGGAATCTTCGATGACTTTTCGCAATCGGAATATGAAAGTACGCCTGAGATGGGTCGATCTTTGCTAGCCAATCGCGACTTTGAATAAAATCTTGTATTTTGGCAACATTTATAAGACGAAATGGTTCTGTCTGAACGTAAACATTGAGAGCTCGCAGGTTGAAAATTGGCCTCTGGGAGCCATCCCCTTTTTCCACAAGGAACATTTTTGATACGAAGCTTGGGCTTGTGGCAGCTGTCTCCAGAGCACCCTGATCCTTTAGATCTTGAATTACAGCCGTCATTCTCGGCGATGACTCCGTTGTATAATCTTGGTTTAAAACGGGCGTTATCGTCGGTGGCTTTGATAAAAAGGGTATGCGATATCCCCGTATTATTTTTAATATGAAAAGCGGTGCCTGAAGGTCTTGCCAATTTTTGTAAAAATGTTGCAGCTGCCCGGCTCGGAAATGCATCGAGTCAAAAACGTCTTCGTTTGTTTTTATTCTTATAAGAAGGAGATGCGCTCCGTTTTGTACCACGGGTGTCATGGCCGTTCTTATTATACTGCCAATTCCGACGGCGATAAGCGGTATTGTCGTGGCGTGGTTCACGTGGAAGTGCCCTCTGACCCCCACCACTGTTTGGTCCTTGCGCAGGACAGTGTTGGCAGTTGCTCGGGCTCGGTCCCTGCGCGGGATAATGGCTGCACGTACCCTGCGCGGGTGCGTATTGAAGAGGGATTGCAAAGGACCCCTGCGCGGGGCGATGCACTAATCCGCTGTTACCCGCTTGCGCAGCAGGACCACTTGTGGGTGGTTTAGGTTTCGGCCAGAAAACCTTGCGAACGCCTCCAGCCTTTTCTAGCGCAGCTGTGAAAGGCTGCGGATCAAACAGGGTGGCTGTAGTGGGTGGTATTTTTCGCAGGTTGGATTTGTCGAGTGGGTCTCTCACTGCTCGCAATATAGAATCCCTCCTCTGCTCAACAATATCAGCCCGATGACCACATACCAGTTGTAAAGCATCGACAGAAACCTTGTGAAAGTCACCTGTATCAAAAAGTCCTTCCAATTTTTCTTTGATTGACGCAAATGTTAGTTCACTATATCCCTGTGCCCAGTTAAGGAATTCGCGAATGTTGTTTTCGATAGCCTCTTTTTGCTTTAACAAGGCGAAAGTCAGTGCAGCGTAGGATCGCTCTGTATGCGACAATAATTTAGAAGTATCGAAAGCCAAAACTTCCTCATTGGTTTCTAGCTCAACAAAGCCGGGAGAATGTATGTACAATTTTTGTACGTCTAAATAACGTACGTCGGTCCATGCCTTTTCTGTAAAGCGATTTAATTTTTTCAAAGCTTCTAGATAAGTATCGGGTGCTTGTGGAATAGGAGGGTCCTTTACGCGGGTTTCTAAATTTATTGAAAACGTGGACTCAGCACGCACGTTTGAACCATCAGTAACATCATTACAAACATTAGCATCGGGCCCTACATCTTCATATAACTCGCCACTAATGTTATGATCGATAAAATTCAAATTATCAGATTGCGGGTAGTTTGGAGTACTGGAATTGCGATCGAACAGCTTACGCAACTCGCTTACCTCTTTTGCAAGTTTCTTCACCTCACGACTCGAAGTATGATTTCGTTTTTTATGACGCCTTTTCTTGTTAGACGAATCACTGCTCGAACTTGACGACGAACTCGAACTGGAACTCTCCGAATCGTCATTTTTTCTTGATCGAGCCTTATCGAAGTCTTTAGCTGGACCACCCATTATAGCTGGAATCAAATACCGTTAAAACAAAAGCACAAGCTAACCCGAAACTATAGTCGTTATGAAATATATATTTTTAAATATCGAACGGGAAATCCGTTAATTACCTCAAATAGTTCTCAAGCAACGATAAAGTTACGAAATGTCACGATACTATACGTTACCAAACGGTTAGAACTTAAAAGTTCTATGACAAATGTCTACTATGGTACAATAGGGCACACTATGGTCATAGTCTAGAACCAAGTGTGTGTATAGTAGATACAACCGTTCTCGTTGGGAAACAAAACGCTAATGAGGCAAAGGGCGAGCAACCTCATCTAAGATGGCTAGCTCACCTGACTGGCGATGGAGGGGGTGGTAGGGGTACCCGATTCTATAGTCAAGTTACGTACGATACTAATAGGAAACGGAAATGCTTCTCTCATTATGTTTATAGGCTTCGAATAACGGTGCAGGATTTAATGAATTCTTTTTCTTGATTGGGGATATTACACTTGTATCACTGTAACCACTCCTGGGTGCTTAGACAAGTTGCCAATCGCTAACGCTTAATCGTCAATCGTAAACGAAAGGCTAACTGTCTTTGTCACACTAATATGAAAGAGTGACAGAGAGGGAAAACTACAATATGCTACTAAGCGCTAGCGATTGGCAACTTGGCTAAGCATCCTGATCTATTGTGAGTGATTTAAATTGGTACATGAGTTCCAGATATTTTATTGATGTTACAAATGCCATCTTCGTTGTACTCTTCTCATCAAACTTACATGTAGTAAATATCCCATTTTAGTTTAACATGGAATTATAATAGAAAAGCATGTTGTAATCAGCAGACATCGTACGATTTCCATCATTATTGGTGCAGTGTAGTTCAATTAAGCGATGTGAAGTAAGTTATTCGAAAGGAGATAGCGAGTTAAGGTTCATCTTTGTGTTACAACGTGTTATGACACGTTACAGCTAAAAATTGACCCCTGGATTCCTTTAACTCAACTACATTTCACCAATAACACTAGATGTTTAGTTAAGGGCCTCCAGCTAAATGTCAAAGATAGACAGATTGCAGGAATAATTAAATACAAAAAAAAAAAAAAGTTAAGGGAATCCAAGGGTCAGTTTAAGTTGAAACGAGTAATAACACGTTGTAAGACAATAACGAACCTTAACTCACTATCTCTTTAAAAATAATTTACACCATATCCCTTGAACTACATTGCACCAAAAATGCTGGAAATTGTACGATCTCTAGTAATTAGTTATACAATTATATTTTTCAGGTGCTGTTTGGTAAGGAAGCCGACAAGCTGGAGCATGCCAATGATGATGAGAGAACTTACTACATCATTGAAAAGGATGCACTTGTAAGTGCCTTAAGGCTGAGCCGCACCAGCTGAATGTGCAGCACGTTCACGCACGCATTATTATTATTATTTTATTTTATACAGGCAGCTAAAGCTGGTACGTCTAAATCATAGTTCACATAACACGATTTCACTGTTTGGATAGTTTATCAAGTCTATTTTTGAACTGATTAACACTGGTAGAGTTCGCAACTTCAGAGGGAATTTGTTCCATGCTTGTACTATTCTGTTTGCAATGAAGTTTTTTCCTATATTTGTTTTGTGCTTTGTTGTTACTAGTTTAAGGTTGTGTCATCTTGTGCGCGTGTTTGAGTTTCGTTTGAACAGGTCGTTTAGTTCAGGACAGTCATAGTATCCGTGATAGTTCTCTGACTTTCTGGTGAAATTAAAGTTTAAATGCCGGAAACTCTGTTTGTTTGGGCGCCAACGACTGATATATTGGCACCGTAGGTTCAACGCCAAAGACCGATATATAAGTCTTAAACCACAGAGCAATATAGACCTACACGCATGTGCGTAAAATTCAATTTCATTTATGACATTTTGTTGATGTGGCGCCTGAGTGACAACTTTGGTATTTGACATGGCGTCAAATGGTTAACAGATTAATATTTTTGATTACCGTCGAGTCTCGTGTCTTCGCCTAGGATACCTATCTTCGCCTAGTGTGAAAAGATGAAATTCCCGCCTTATTTTTAGAGCAGACTGTCACGTAGCAAAGTACATATTTTTCAAATTTACTATTTAGTAATTTTCTATCCACACTACTCTAAAATTAATGCGGAAACTTCAACTTTTTACGTTAGGCGAAGATAGGTATCCTAAGCGAAGACACGAGATTCGACGGTACCTATTCATCAATCATAAATATTGTATCAACAACTCGCATGTTTACCTCAATAACTAGTACCTAGTTAATCCTAAATATCCTAATATACTTTCCTCTCGAATTTCTTCTAAACTTTTTTTTTGTGATTATTACATAATTGCTCATTATATAATATTAATATGTATCTGCGAATTTCCAGGTGAACAAATTCATCAGTGTGCCGAAGGACAAGGGGTCCCTAAACTGCGCTATTTTCAATGCTGGCGTCATTGAGGCGGTGCTCACTAAGAGCGGATTCGTAAGTTCTCATTCTCACAATATATTGATATTGCACAATGCACTTTAAAATGAAATAGTGCCAGAATTTGCATTTATTTAATTAAGAAATCGTGCTGCTTAGTGACGGCAGTAAGAATACATTTGTCACCTTTTCCGCTACAACTTTTCCCGTGGGTGTCGTAAGCCGAAGGATTTTTTTGCGGCAGCTAGTTGCCATGCAAGAGTCTGTATCCTTCCTACGCAACTAGTACCTATGCGATGCAACAGAATCTCGCAAATGTGAAAGAAGATTTTTTATTCAAACCATTTCTTTTGCGAGAACCCTATGATCTAGTTTCAATAAATCTGACTATGTGCAACACTGATAACGGGGTACGGACATAATACCTACATATTCTCAAAATGTGGTCTCTTGGTTAGGAATACACCTTTAAAGTTTCCGGTACTTATTCATCACTCTATATTTATTGACTCAATAAAAGCTCATCGGATCCTTTAAACCCCGTGACGATCTGAGAGAAACTGTTTTCCTGTAGTACGGCTACCGGACCTCAGACCCGGTGACCCGATAGCCGCACCAGTAAACATAATTAATGGTTAATTGTGGAGCAAACTATTCATTTCGCCATCTTTTATCAAAAAAAATGTGTAATGTTTTTTTTATCGTCGCGATATATTTTACTTGTTAAACTATCGCAGCATTATCGGTATTGAGTTCCAGTTTATCATCTTGCCATTTGTTTCAGCCAGCGAAGGTGACAGCGCATTGGCACAAGGGCACCACCTACATGGTCAAGTTCGAAGACTCCGTCATCGCGCGCGACAAGTCGTTAGACGACCGATAATTTATTTCCACCGACTTGTTTGCACTGAACGAGGGGTCTCGGGGTCTTTGATCGAGGATCACCTGCTACCAACGTAGAAAATCGTAGATTGCAAACATGTCTCTGTCAGTCTAATTAAGGAGTAACTGGTGTGAAAGGCACAGATTATCGAATTTTCGATGTCGGCGATTGCCGCGAACATTTTTAAATAAATTTTAAGCAAATGTCTGTGTCATTCCCATTGCGCCTGAATGGAAGTGAAAGAGATAGTTGATTCCAATTCACGATCTTCGCGGTAGGCCCTCAGATCATACTTCGTGTTTAAGAGGTTCGATCGGTGACCCTTATAGCAGAACTGATTATTTTATTGTTTTCAACTGTGTATTAATATTACGCATATTTACTTTGAATACTGAAAACGTTCCGTTCTTAATCTGTAATCTTAGATTACATTAAAATAAAAGTAAATATTTAATTAGAAGCTTTTTATTTATACCATACTTTTACAAAACTAAGGATGTACCTAAGGCGAACTTGAACATTTTTAAATTTCGAGCATTTGTCTGTCACTTCAACAAAACTGTCAACGGAGTAAGATAAGAGACGTGCTCTTAATTTACGAATATCTAAGCTCACGGTAAGTATCCTGTATGCAGGGGGTCAGTTAGAAGTGTTAGAACAATGAACATGTTATTGTGTATTATAATTATGAGTCACCAAACTTGAAACACTAAAGGTTGAGCCACATCGGATGCGTGAGCAGCACGTGCATAAGCGTTGTAGCTTATGCTAATGTCATAGTAGATGGCACACCGCATACACGTCACGCAAGCGGTGTCCCATCTATTATGTCATTCACATAAGCTACAACGCACACGTGCACGTGCTACATGTGTGACCCGCCTAGAAAACACACAGTAGTTTACCACCACACTACGCAAACTTCTTAATCCTATCCCTATACCGGATATTGCCACAGCGGATTTCCCGCTCTTGCTCCTCTCGAATATTCCACACGAGATACCCGAATCCCACCATGGGTCCGACGATGGTCAGAATACCGAAGCGAACCGTGCGGGGGGACGGCACGAAGTACTCGTATTGGCAGGTCTTCATCGACACGAAACGTTGAATGCCGTTGTCGAACTGAAATGAGGAACTAGTTGATATCATTACTGACAGCAAACCTTTCCTCTAACCCCGTTAATCATAAACGTCTCCTAACTAAAGATGCATGCAGACCAAAAGAGCATTCGCTGTTCTATCCCCCAATCTACGAAATCAACGAATCACGTTTCGTGTAACGATCGAATTTCGTAGAGTAGGGGGATAGAACAGCGAATGCTCTTTTGGTCTGCATGCACCTTTAACAACCCGCTAAGTATTGTCTGTCTCTTTTCGTCTTATAGACATATAAGAACGAAAGGGACAAACAATATTTAGCGGCTTCCTAAGTTAGGAAACGTTTATGAACAAGGGAGTAAATGTATTACATACTTCGTTAGCCTCCGTTACCGTCCCCAAATGACGGTGCAACGACCGTCCCACCCTTGTGGGATGCGACCCGGCCACAGCTGCAGTAGCGGAAACGCGGGAGCAGCCACACATACTCCAGGAGGAGTATCGTTTGTATATTCGATAGCCTCCGTAGATTAGTAGTGCCTTGCCCATGAAGCTGGAGGTACGTTCGAATCCGATTTGTGTTCGTCATAAATATTCATTTCTGGGTCATAGTTGCTTTCTATGTATTAAATTATCTATGTACATATTAAATATATCTTCAATAAGTCAGCAAAGTGGCTACTTTGGCGACTAAACTAAGTATTTGACGCTGACTATATTTATTGACAATATTATATTTAATACATAGGCCAATGGTGTCACACATATTGCTAGCCTTTCAGATGGGAGATCTAATTGGTGTAGTCTATAAAGAATTAGGATAGTAGGGATTGACACCATGGGTTATTTTATTTACCTTACACTTCAGCATAGAAATTGTAAGGAGAAGATTAAGGTTAATAACTTGGTTGACCATGAGTGAACTCTAGATCTTTCATCCAGCAAAACCTACAAAAACTGGCTTCAAGATCGTTGTCTACCTAGCAATGTCTTATTGGTAACTTTCTCATGGGGAATACCCCAAATGGTTACATCCCCATGGTAATATGGAGAATTGACCAGGAATCTCTACTCACCACATAACCTGCCTCAGCAGCATGCTTGTATGGATCACTCCTCTGCTTCAGGAACTCTTCCCGCATTGCAAACCTCCGTTTAATCTGTGCCCGGATAATTTTACACTCCAGTTCAGAAAACCCACATCCATCAGAAGTCATTATTAAATAAGTAACTATTGAACCAATTGATAGTAAATAAAATAGATGTTGATTTCAGATGACAGAGATGTCATGTGCTTGGTACTGATGACTTTTGTCAGCTTGTAAACTGTCTAGATAAAAAAATGTGTGTATCTATGATATTGAAAGAATTCTGTACCTTGCATTTGAATATAGGAAATTTATTTCAGAGATTCTCAAACTTTGACTAGAAAATTATTAGCATAAGTATAAAGTTTCTAATTATCTTAGTTGTAAAAGAGGTCACAAGATCATGGAACTAAATATGAATGAAACCAAACTTATAAATACACTGATTTGTACACTATATTATAATTGCTATTTTTACAAAGATTGTTTATGTGAACTTGAAGAGCCTGTCTCTGTAGACGAGCTCTCCACTCCGGATCTTCTGCTCGCGCGTGTTGCGGTCGTTCCACACAAAGTAGCCGACGGTAAACATGGGGATGATGATGGCACAGATACCGAACAGACTGGTGCGCCGATTGGGTTGGAAGTGATCATATTGGGTAACTTTCATTGACATAAACTTTTGAATAGCTGGGTCGAACTGAAACATAAATTACAGGCATATTAGAATAATGTTGTAATGTTTATTTTTACTGTATTTATTTATGAAAATTATTACAATAACAATAAATTACGTAATGAACACATACCACATAACCAGCCTCTGAAGCATGTTTGAAGGGATTGGTCCTTTGCATCAAGAATTCCTTCCTGAGCTCGGCCCGCCTCGCGGCCTGCTGTTTAACGAGGTTGAGTTCCTTCTCGGATATGCCGTAACCGGCCATTTTAGAGGATAATACTTAGAGCACTGGCTGAAGATAGGGTCTCGTTTTCGTTCGATTTGACAATTCATGTGAAGAATCGAGATGACAGTATTGACAGTTCTCAGGTTGACAATTTGACATTAACAACCGAAGACATTGATGTTTGAAATGCATAAATCTATAAAATTTTAATAAAAATATTGTTTGTAAATGTTTTATTTTTATGCTGACATTTCCTACAATAGCATCTGTCTTGGTATTTCATATTCACAAAAAAAATCTTGAGTCTACTTGAACTGGTTTCTAAAACCGGATTTTGCGTCGCACTAGCAAACCATAGACAAAAAGTGCAAAGTTTAAAAAAGTATCCTTTTCCGGCCACCATCTTTTTGATTTCCCTTGTTGTCGTTGTCAGTTCGGCGATTTTGTGAAAAAGCCGCAACCATGGGTCGTATGCACGCACCTGGGTAATTTCTTTATTAAATTATCATATTTGCAAGTTGTGCTACCGAATGATAGTTTATTCTTCGTTTTCGGATACGTACAAGTGTTTTTGTGACAGCAACATAACCTACAAGACATTTCGTGCCTTACCACATGGCTTGGATAACGAGTGTAATTTCTTTTTCAGTAAGGGTATTTCCCAATCGGCGCTGCCGTACCGCCGCAGTGTCCCCACGTGGTTGAAACTGACCGCTGACGATGTCAAGGAACAGATCTTCAAACTTGGCAAGAAAGGTCTCACCCCCTCACAGATCGGTAAGTTCTCGGGACCCGTGTTTTATGGTGTATTTACCTCGTTTAAATGTCCAGTGAGGAATTACTCAATATGAAGGCGTAATCGCAACGTTATTTATGCTGAACTTGATCAAGATATCGAATGGGATCAAATACTGCATGCCTGTCACAAATATAAAAATCACAAATTTCATAGTGTACCTCAACATAAAGTATTTACTTAACTAAATTTGTATTACGATTATTGAGATAACAGACCAAATTCAGGGGTTTCAATTGATCAATTGAATCTACTGCATGTCTAGGGTGATGATAATCCAATGCTTAAAAATATTTCAAAGGTTAGAATAGGCCACATACACAGAAGGTGCATCATTTGCTCTAGTCAGCATGTTGAATGTGTTGGATCATTGTGTTCCTTGCTACGTCTGTAGCCAACCAACCAAGGTCTGTAGACCAATTGTCTACTTGGTTTAGGATAGAAGTAAGATCATCTAAAATATAATAAGATTAATAAGAACAAATTTAATAGTTAACATAATATGGGCCTCATCTCCTGGCTCAGTTTCCATTTGTTTTATTATGTGTGTATCTTCATGTGTTATCATGGTTTTGTCGCAAAAAGCAGCAATATTTTATACATAGTAGTTAATTATCAATAAAAAATCATAGAAATAAAAATAAGGCCTGTGAAAATCATGTAAACACTCAACATACTATCTGCTAGCTTTGTTTTATATTTGGACATACTTACAGAAAAAGGATCCAACCTCTGAAATTTGCTACTAAAATTTAATGACTTTTTTTTTGACATGAGATTCAAATTTAATTGACAGTTTTTGTGGATTGTATCCTTTTTCCTTAACTACATCCATTTATCTCATTTAAACTGCTCAGTATACAATAACTAAACAAATTCCCATTAAATTCCAGGTGTCATGCTTAGGGATTCACATGGAGTTGCCCAGGTCAGATTTGTCACCGGCAAGAAGATCCTCCGCATCATGAAGGCCATGGGCCTGGCCCCTGACCTACCCGAGGACCTTTACTACCTGATCAAGAAGGCTGTAGCCATGAGGAAGCATTTGGAACGCAATAGGTAAGAGTTGCTTAGATTTATCTAGCCCTCACTCATTTGTTGCCATTGAGGCATTGGAATTATGTATTTGAAAAAAGTAGACTTGATTTTCCTTAATTTGTATTGAACAGTAGAAATTCTCAACACTTTCGCTGACAGTGAAAGAGTTAAGCTGTTTAACCATACAAGCACCCCACCTGTTGACATAGTGTCACTGAAAGAATTAAGTTATTTGAACTTACAAGTTTTTTTAGTCTTAATGAGCTAAAGATGGAATATCTTGTAGTTTTCACTTTGAGCAGGGTGCCAATAGTGCTTATGTAGCATCATTGTAAATGTTGACAATGAACCATAAAATAAATGTCTTTACATTTACAATAATCTAAATATAATAAGATTGTGTGTCATAGTTCTAGTAGAGATATTTTAGTTCTTTATTAACAAATTTGAAAAATACAGTTGAGGTAAATAAATACCTTTCCACCTGTTGACTAATCTTCTTTTTAATACTGTTTGAAATGTATGAGAGTATTACTAATAATTTGATAGAAATAGTTACTGATAATAGAATTATAGAATATTCCAAAGTAGATATCTTGCCTCATGGAAGCACTTGTCCTGATGGGCCTTATAAGTACAGTCAAATGCAAAAATATGTATGTTATGACATTCTTATTACACAGAATTAAAGTGTACTGAGACATATTTTTGAGCATTTTTATACACCTTATATTGCCTTTGACTGTATGTACCTTGTACAACATTGTTTACATTGTAGAGTGTACAAATTGCATATATATGCATTTCAGGCAACATTATTTGCTTTCCAATAGTTGACAATATTATCAGTGGCAAATACTTATTGGAAAACTGATTTTATCCTAGTCCCTGAAATTTTGTCTCTTTACAACACTGCCAGTGATAGATAGTGTCTAAGAATTCATCAAGTTTCTTTAACCAATTTGTAACATGATATTGTTTCAATATAATAATCATTATAATATTCATAATCTATATCCCTAATTTGATAAAGATATCCATTTAATTTTGTCTTACAACTTATTGCCTGTGTCGTCACTTGCAATTCTTCAAACTCAACATTATTTCGTGAAAAGCTCAATGTCAACTACAACAGTACTCAAAATCCTTATTCTTAAAATGTTATTTTCCAGGAAAGACAAGGACAGCAAATTCCGTCTGATTCTGGTTGAGTCCAGGATCCACAGGCTCGCCCGCTACTACAAGACCAAGAGTGTGCTCCCTCCCAACTGGAAGTATGAGTCAAGCACCGCTTCAGCCCTGGTGGCTTAAGTTTAAATAAACTTTTTAAAACACCTGTTGTTGTTTCATTAGGCTTTTAGGACAATTAAGGCTTGTTACACGGTCCCTTGATTAATATTTCCATCAGATACAATTCCAGCTATCCTTTTGCCCAGGGATATACATAAAGGAAAAGGATCTGACAAATAGATTTTATTCAGGGATGGAGGAATAGGCCCTTAGGTCATTATACAAAGTACCTTGCAGCCTTAAAGTGATGAAAATCCCACTTATGGCCATGGATAACTTAAAAATATTGCACATATAATTTATATTTTTTTCATTATGAAAAAAATACACAAATACAAATATTTTATTTCCAAAAAAAGGTTAAGTAACATTACATTTATACTGACCCCACACTAGGCGGTGCCTGTCCTGTGGGGGAGGTATATGTATAGACATATACCTCCCCCACATAGGTATTCTATTTATTAGCCTTAATAATTCCATTTGCCGTCACAACTAGAACCTCGATTATCCAAACCAATTGGGGCCGAGACCAATTTTATTTAGATAATTGAAATATCAGTTGGGACGAAATAAACATACTAATTATGAGTTTTTTTACATTATGTACAAAGTTTCGAATCCACTTCAAACGCTCTACTACTATGTGTAGGTCTATACATATTAAATAAATAATAAATATCTTGGGACATTTTTACACAAATTGACCTAGTCCCACGGTAAGCTCAATCAAGGCTTGTGATGTTGGTACCAAGCGACGATATATATAATAGATAGATACATAATAGATACTTAAATACATAGACAGCCATGACCAAGGAACATATATTTGTGATAAATAAATACACAAATAATGCCCTCGCCGGGATTCGAACCCGGAACCTCGGCTACGGAGCTACCAACTAGGCTACGGAGGCTGACAATGGAACATGACTAAAATAAAATATAATGTGGTGCCTGATGTAAGTAATTTGTGTCCGAAATATAGCTACAATTACTGACGAAATGTGGTCATTGAAGCTGTGGAAATGGTTTGAAATTGTAGCTTTATAAACCAGACTCCAGAATAATATTCAGATTTTATTTCTCTTAATATTTGTGCCTGTGGCAGCCTCGGAGTCCGTGACGTAGCGGAAAAGCTTCAAGAATGCCGTCTTCGGTGGTTTGGTCACGTTTGTCGTAGGCCACCTGATTACGTAGGAAACATATGCCTTAACCTAGCCCTCGACGGCCCCCGACCCCGCGGCAGACCAATGAAGCGATGGCTAGATGTCGTGAAGGCTGACATGAGTGTGAATGGGCTTACAGTAGAGGATGCCCAGGATCGCGTAAAGTGGAGGAAATGTAGCAGGAAAGCGGACCCTGGCAAAGGCCGGGATAACGCTAGGTAGAAGAAGAATATTTGTGCCTGTGGCATTCACATTTTTCAAGTGGATTAGAATAGTGCGTCGGGTTAAAGGCAGAACCAACTATTTCCTTGAAGTTGGTTTTGACAAATGGTATTTTATGCCAGTGGCATAGAACACTATTTGCTAAAAGATGTTTTACCGAAATAGTTGGTTCTGCCTTTAAACCGGCGAGTGGTCTTATTCTTGAAGGCAAAGTGACTTCTACAGTTACCTATATATTCTGTGTGTTGCTCAACAGTATTCATTTATTTACTTTAAATACATAGTTTAAATTATTAAATTAATTGGCATGTTAGTTTATGCTTCATGGAAGTGCCTGCTATTCTTCCAAGATATTATCGAGACAATTTTTTTGGAAGTAAAGAAAAGTGTAGGTTTCTTATAAAGTTTATTTCTTATCTACTAATAATAAACTTTCTTAAAAGTAACATCACGCAAATGCAAAATTTCTAACCTATTTACTATTAAAATGTTTTCTTAAACAATAACATCACACTAATTTCAACATATAATTTAAATATGAGAACAGAACTTTAAACAAGATTCATAATTTATAAACTATATCAGCCTCAACAATAGAAATTACAATCATGTGCAAAAATATATACATCACAAAACATGCAGACCTTTTTCAATAGTGTACATACCTAATCAATAACTTTATTCTGATACTTAAACACTTGACTGTCTTTACACTTAGATTTAAACATATGGATTCCAATTACTCCCATCTTCCGGGTGTAAACTATTCGTAATCAACAAAACAACATCCACAATCCACCATATACCCAGCCCTCCCAGAGTCAATAGTTTCCCCACCGCAGTCCCAGTCTGTCCTAGACAAAACCTGTCCATGCCCAGGAACCCCAGCAATATACTGTAGATTAGCGTCGTAGTGAAGTAATGCCCAGAGTAACGCACGCAAGGAAAACCCTCTCGAAAGAAACTTCTCGGGCCGTAACATTCAATGCCGTCCAGTGGCTTGCATTGCGCTTTAGCTTTCTCTACGTCTTCGTATTTAACGCCTCCAAACTTCACGCAGCCGTGCCCCATGGCCTCTTTAGCTGTTTGGTTCCCTTTGTGGTCTACAAGCTCCTTGCAGTCCAGGAATTCCATGGGCAAGAAACTGCATTTGACGAGCGGTCCCAGAGGATTATACTGGTCCGTCGAGACTGGGTCGCTCTCTGATATGCTGTAGGGTATCACAGCAAACAATATCAAAGCCACTCTTAACAAGATTTCCATTCTGTAATGAAAAAAGAAGAGACGACAATTCAATACAATATTCGATTGGCATACATAGCTGTCATACGTCTAGCGTGACGTGAGACTGACATACAAGAGGCATTTTTAGGGTTTTTAACCAATCTTGCGGTACCAATACCAATATTAATTTAGCCAAGCTGTCGCCAAGTTAGGTGGATCGTGTAGAGTGGCGTTTCTAATAAAAGCTTTACGAATTTCTGAACGAAAAATAGCTGTCACGCTGACATTTAGTTCCGCAGGATTGGCCGACTTGGCCGTGTTTTTTTTTGTAATGATTTTGTTGGATTTGTCATTACCAAAAAGTTGAAAACTCAGACGATATGGAGGTTTTCAATAAATTCTATTCATCGGTCAGCAATACAGTGTCCCAGTTGTCCGGTGTACTGCCCGGCAACCCTGTAACACGAGAGTTTGAGGCTACGCAGTTTATCGCCAGCGCTGGACCAGGTAAATCTTAGGTTTTGAGCTATACATACTCGTATTCCCTAAGTATAAGAACATTCTAATAGTGGATGCATTTCCTTGCAGGTTTACTATGGAAAATTTACAAAGGCTACAAGAAATCGACAAAACAGGAGGCTTCCATATTTGTTTTCGAGAAGAAATTACTAGACAGGTTTACAAAGGCTGATAGAGATATAATGCTTGAAACATTGAAGCGAGGTATTGTCCAACTTACGAAACTGCGGCATCCTCAGATTCTGACAGTGCAACACAGCCTTGAGGAGAGCAGAGAGAGCTTGGCTTTTGCTACAGAACCTGTGTTCGCAAGCTTAGCCAATATTCTTGGCAACATGGAGAATATGCCGCAACCACCGCCAAACCATTTAAACAACTACAAACTTTACGAACTAGAAATTAAGTATGGTTTGATGCAAGTAGCAGAAGGGTTAGCATTCCTGCACAATGATGTTAAGCTCTTGCATCACAATATTTGCCCGGAATCCATAATAGTGAACCAGCAGGGTGCATGGAAGATATTTGGGTTTGACTTCTGCATTGCAAATCAGAGTTCAGCTGGGGCTGCACCCTATTGGCCATTTAACGAGTACTGTCAGGCGATGCATGCTTTAACACAGCCTTCCCTAGACTATCTGGCTCCTGAGTATATTCTATCAGCCTCCCATTCCCCTGCAAGTGACATCTATTCCCTTGGAATGCTGATCTACTCCACTCACAGCCCAAATCATCAGACTCTTGGGAACATAGGAAGTGACTATGGCAAGTTCAAGAGGTTTGCAAATGAGTTGAGGAATCTGTCTCCATCGCGGCTGTCCTGTGTGGCTGATGGACTGAGGGAGTATGTCAAGTTGATGCTTAATGTTACTCCTGAGTTAAGACCTGATCCACATCAGTTTTTAAAGGTGAGACTCATTTGCACAAATATTATTAAACATATAAGATTTTAGAACGATTACATTAACTTGGTGCTTTTTTGCTAAAGTTGCCAATGAATCAACTTTTTTCTCAAATCATAATATCATTAAAAATATTGGATTGGACTACTGGGAAAAAAATACAACACAAATCAAAATATTTGTTTAATAAATAATTTAATTTAAGTATTCACATAAGTCATAAGTTATATCACAACAGTTTCATAATATCATATTAATTGGCAATAAAATTGAACCTGTTTCAGATCAATAACTAAGAAATGGAAATTAATGAATCATATAATCATTTCAGATACCATATTTCGAGGATGTTGGAGTGAAAACCCTCAACTACTTAGACTCCTTGTTCCAATGGGACAACCTACAGAAATCCCAGTTCTACAAGGGACTGCCACAGATCATCCAAAAGATGCCGCACCGCATCTGCATCTACCGGATCCTTCCATGCCTTACCAAAGAGTTTGTCAATGCTCCAATGGTCCCATTTGTGCTACCAAATGTCCTATTAATAGCTGAGAACTCTAGTAAAGAAGAATTCATAAAGTATATCTTACCGGTGTTGAAACCGGTGATGTTGATTCAAGATCCGATACAGATACTTCTAATATTCATGCAGAAAATGGAGCTTCTGCTTAAGTTGACACCTGGTGATGAGGTGAAAACGGATATATTACCGATGTTGTATAGAGCTTTGGAATCAGATGCACAGCAAATCCAAGAGCTGTGCTTATCAGTGCTACCAACATTTGCGTCACTTATTGATTATCCAGGTAGTTATTTAATATTTATTGCACAGAAAAATATAAATTTTATTCCCCTAGAATCTGGTTGCTGAAGATCAGTAGAAAGGATTTTTAATTAAAATGATGAATTGATTTGAGTCCAATATTGTACGGATCCTTATTAAACACAGACAAGGGCTAAACTACAATTTTTCCAACTACTATTTTTGTCATTATTTATATTTCCTTTGACAATCAAAACTCACTATAAAAACTGTCACTACTCTTAGCAACGTATGCTTGTACAGAATTGGAACTGAGTTATGTGCTTTATTTCAAGTAGGTATTTGTTACTCAGTGAGTTTTGGTTTCCAACGATTATCCATGACACAGACAAATACCAAATAAATTCATCCCCCCTTTTTTGTCCCAGCAATGAAGAATGCCCTTCTCCCCCGCATCAAGAAACTCTGCATCAATACCAGCTACCTCGCCGTGAGGGTCAACTGTTTGCTCTGCATCGGCAAATTGCTGGAACATCTGGATAAGTGGCTGGTGCTCGATGAGATCATACCGTTCCTGCCGCAGATCCCTTCTAGGGAACCGGCTGTGTTGATGGGCATCTTAGGTAAGGGATAATATATTATGTTTTTTTTTTAATATCCTCATTACAATCTTGATAAATGGCTTATGCTGAATGAGTTTATCACCTTCCGACTTGTAGACAACCTGTTGTATTGAAAATTAAGAGATATTATGACCAGTGGTCGGATATCCCGGTGCAACAAGGGGTGAATGACCTCAAACATTATACTAATATGGATATACCACGGGATTCCACAAAATTACATCCAGTAAAGTTTAGTAATATTTTGTAACGCAAAATAAGTGCATGTACAATGTACATACAAGCGTTTATTATTATGCGATTTCGACAATTATTTTAAAAGATAGATTATAAATTTTGTTTAATATTGACCTTAGTACCAAATAGGCTTTTGGTATGAATATTTTTAAATAAAAGAGTTTAGCTTTCAAAATAGAAGCTCTTTACTAAGGCACAATAGGTTCCACTTCTAGAAATTGCGAACGTAAAAAAAAAACAGAAATATCATATAATACACGATTATTTTAATCCGTGATCAGGATTAAAACAATATCCATACCCAGCCTAAATTAAACATTTTAGGTGAGGTCTCCCGCAGATACCTCAAAATTTTATTAATTTTATTAATTAAAGTTAAAGAAAAATTGTATCCAATAACCACTGAATGGTACATGGTCTTCCTGAGGTCATCAATTACTAAGTTAGAAAAAATATACCTGGTTAAGGATTAAACATCCTCGTGTATGTAACATAAAATCAAACATTTTTAAGCATGAAGACTTGACACACCTATGCAGACAAACCGTTGATCAAAACATTTTTTTTTAATTCGGACAAGTTTGGGATTGTTCGACTTAGGATCATGAGCTCTTTCAATCCTACTAAGAGAAAAAAAGTGTACAAAAATGTTTTTTTTTCCATTACGCCATCGTTTTTATAGACTTTGTATGGCGATAGCGTATTGGAAGAAATAAAAAATGTACGAAAATTGTGGGACAGTTTTTTTCACCTATCAGAATTAAAAGAGCTCGTGATCCTGAGTCGAACAAGCCCAAACTTGTCCGAATTAAAAAAAAGTGTTTTGAACAACGGTTTATGAAAACGCCCAAAGATTTCATTTATGTTCGCAATTTGAGTTGCCTTTTTAAGTATACCTATCAGATCTATATTTTTTTTTTCAAACTAAACCCGGGAATTTAGGTCATATCCATATTAACTTTTCTACTTGGTATCCCCTAGTGTTGCACCGGGATATCCGACCACTGATTATGACCTGGAGAGTGTTACTCCTGGAACACCTGGATATATTATTATGCTTAGTACTAGATGGGATCACCCCTTTCCTGCCCCAACAAGTTTCCAGGGTAACCGGCTTTCACATCACATCATAAGCCTATGATAGTCCACTGCTGGACGAAGGCCTCTCCTATTAAACTATGCGTATAGACGCATTAGGAGGTAAATGCCCATAATTGCCACGCTGGGCAAGCGGATTGGCGATCGCAGTAATGTGTCCACTATGATGACGCTGCTGCCCATCATCAATGTTTTATCAAATAATGATCAGTGACAATTTTTTTTACTTTACAAAAAATACCTACGATTTTAACCTCGTGCTGTCCAACTATGAAAAGGTCTTATTTTAAAGACAAACGGGTCTTAATCGCATAAACTTACGTTTAATTATATCCTGACGTTTCGGGCATGACCACGGGTGTAACGTCATGCCCGAAACGTCAGGATATAATTAAACGTAAGTTTACGCGATTAAGACCCGTTTGTCTTTAAAATATGAGTGATAATCGTGAAAGTTTAAATCAATATATGAAAAGGTCTCCTCAAACAAAATCCTATTCTATTTCCTGCACTATTCATTCAAAATTAACTGGCAATTTTTATTGTCATCATCAGTAGGATAACCAAAGTAAACCAACATCACATTCCAGGCATATACAAGCTAGCCCTAAGCCACCAAAAGCTCGGGATCACCAAGGAGGTGATGGCGACAAAGGTCCTGCCATTCCTGATGCCACTCTGCGTGGAGAACGGTCTGACTCTGAGCCAGTTCAACGCTCTCATCTCGCTGGTGAAGCAGATGGTGAACCGGGTCGAGGCGGAGCATCGGGCCAAGTTGGAGCAACTTAATTCTATACAGAATGAGTCTAAGTAAGTCTGTACAAATAGTTTTATAGTATCACATAGATTTAAGTATTAAACCCAAACAATCTGATTATAATGTCACGTACCGGAAGACGTAGCCTGGGTAGGCCCCCCACAAGGTGGACCGATGACCTGGTGAAGGTCGCAGGAGTCCGCTGGATGCGGGTGGCGCAGGACCGGTCATTGTGGCAATCTTTGGGGGAGGCCTATGTTCAGCAGTGGACGTCTTTCGGCTGATGTGATGATGATGATGATGAATCTGATTATGGCTAAACAGCCGATGGCAGATAATCAACTGAAAAGACAAAAAAAAAATAGTATCACATAGAATGACACATCATCACTATCATCAGCCTATCTCAGTCCACAGCTGGACGTAGGTCTCTCGTACTAACTATGCATATCGACGCATTTAGGAGGTAAATGCCCATAATCGCCCCGCTGGCAAGCGGATTGACGATCGCAGTAGTATTTCTACTATGATGACGCTGCCCATCATCAATAAATGAATGGACAGTGAGTTATTGGAGTTACTTTTTCTAGGATTAGCCTAGATTTCTCATGATATTTATATTCTTCACCAAATAGCGAATGATAAATATAAAATGAATGTTTGTTACATAACTTTAACTACTGTTTACTTACTCTTTAACTCTAACTAAAAAACCGGAAAAATCTAATATATTTTTCATAACTTTATGAAATGTTAGTTTTTCCGTTTTACAAAGAAAAAAGACGAGCCACGCTGGGCGAGCGGATTGGCGATCGCAGTAATGTGTCCACTATGATGACGCTGCTGCCCATCATCAATCTTTTATCAAATAATGGTCAGTGACACTTCAATCTCTTAGTCGACTTTTACGACACCCGCAGGAGGAGATGGGGTGATGACAAATGTATTCTTACTGCCGTCACCACACGGCCCACGTTATCCATATGTACAAGATCAATTAACACTATTACAATAATAAACAAATTGAAATATTTTCTCCATTACAGAGGAATGGAATCCCTAGTGAATTCTACCCCGGACACATTAGTGTCGACCCCGGCGGCCCCTACCGACGTCGAGCAACTGTTCGCAGGACTCGGCCTCCAGGGGACCCCGGGCACCACGGCCTCGGGGGGCCCGGGGGCCCTTACAGGATCAGGGGGACCTGGGGGCTCTCTTACGGGCAATTTGTCTCTTGAAGACAAACAGAGGTATGTTCTAGTAGTTAGCAACTGATACAATATACTGGTTAAAATATGACCGTGATTGTATGAAACGAGCACTAGCGAGTTTCGTAATAGGGTTACGAAGTGTTTTAAGGCCAATAAATCATCGGCTATAATATCTAGTATCTTGCTCTATGAAAACCGTAAAAACATCTGAAACAATCTTATTTTTAGAGCGTGTCCCATATTTTTGCGGCTTCATAGCGCATAATACGATAGCCGGTGACTGTACAGTCAAAGACATAATCACCAAATTAAAAATTTAAAAAACCGACTTCAACCGGTTTCTCCAAGATTCCCGATTTGTTTCTAATATAACTCACGGTTTCTGGGTCCTGGTCATGAATCGTGGAATAGACTGGCTTTTCACATCTACCTCACATTTTAGATAATGTCGGAAAAACTACCCTCATTGTCTATACATAACATACCTCCCCCTTTAAGAGAGTTCACACTATCACTATTTTAAGTTCACTACACTATTACCTAACTCTAATAATTAAACCTAATTCTGTGCAGTTTTAGGAAAGTTACAGTTCATCCCCTGTCTCTACATCCGCATATTCAGCAGACTCCGACTCACTGCCACTATCGGCCAGGGCTATTCTTTTATGATCAGGGGAGTCTGGGGATGCACTCTGCCTCGCACGTTTGTAGCTGCTGGTTGCGGCACTTTGTGGGTTTAGCGGCATAGCTATGTCCTGGGGTCCCGACACTCCTATTATATCAGCCCAGCGATGTGGTGACGGTATGGAGATTCGCTCATCCTCGTTATCAACATCTGCAACGTATTCAGTTCTTTCCGGGGTCCTTTGTTTCCCCTTTCCCCCACAATCAAGCATCTGATTGATGTGACCGACCAAGGACTTATCGTTCCATTTCACTAAGTATCTGCAGATCCCCAGTCGCTTCTCAACTATTCCTTTCAACCAACGTGGTTCCCCGCAGTAGTTCCTTATGTAAACTGACTGGCCTATGTCAAACTCTCTGTGGTTTGTATCATTGTTCCTTTCTATTGCTTCTTCCCTATCCGCTTCTCTGAACGACAGAGGATTTAACCTGTCGAGTTTCGTTCTAAAATGCCTGTTATTCAGAACTTCAGCTGGAGTTTTATCATTGACACTGTTCGGCGTTGTACGTAAACCATACAGCATAGCTGGAAGTCTAGTCTCCCACGGTCCTGATTTCATTTTCTTTAATTTAGCCTTTACGGTCTGCACTGTTCTCTCCGCCTGTCCGTTGGTCGCTGGATGATAAGGAGCGGAGAACACGTGTCTAATTCCTTGGGACTCTGTATATTTACGAAAATCTTCAGACACAAAACTTCTTCCATTATCACTTACGAGTACCTCTGGGAGACCCTGTTCCGCAAAAATATCACGCAATATCCGTATTAACGTAACACTACTCATATCCGGCACAATTTTGACCTCTGGCCACTTTGAGTAGGCATCAATCACAATCAAAAAAGTCTTTCCTTGAAATGGCCCCGCATAATCCATATGTAGTCTTGACCAAGCTTTATCAGGCTAATTTTTCCAGCAGCCATGTGCCACATCAAACTCCCCAAACTTTATACCCATTTGCACAATAAAACCTACTTTTATGTGTTTTTCACTCAAATCACACAATTTAACACCTTATTTGCACACTTTTGTCCTAGTTTTCTCGTCGCCACTAATATAACTCACGGTTTCTGGGTCCTGGTCATGAATCGCGGAATAGACTGGCTTTTCACATCTACCTCACATTTTAGATAATGTCGGAAAAACTACCCTCATTGTCTATACATAACAGTTTCCATCATTGGTTTTCTCAAATCCTACTTTCTGAATGCAAATTCTTGTAAATGAATGAAAAATACCAAAAGCGCCATACATGTACCTATAACAATTGAAGTGATCCCTCGATTTCTCCAAGATCCCATCATCAAACCGCAACTTGGTGCCAACGGGACCATCTCGGGGTTATACACGTTCGATCACAAAAAGAAATTTTAAAATCGGTTCAGTATTCTCGGAGATATCGGGTAACATACCTACATACAACAAAAAAAAAAAAAAAAATCAGTCGAATTGAGAACCTCCTCCTTTTTTGAAGTCGGTTAAAAATAAGGTGTACACACAAATGTTCAAAAATATGTCCCAATGCACTCTAATTCTGTGTAAAAAGAACGTCGTAACATATATTGAGCGGATTCTTTCGATACTTATTCTCGCACTTGACTGTACAGTGTACCTACTACCTCCTCGTAAGTACCTACTTCAACTTTTAATTCGACAACGTCCAAAATACTAGACATGGTCTTTGACCCACTTTTTGTATTTTTTTCGCGAATCAGAATTATTAACACTACTGAGTGCCAAGGAGGCTTGAACATGAACACACAACCTTACTTTTGTCGAATTAGGGGTTAAAATGGGTTCAAAAGCCGAATGGAAATTACCTAGAATACATTGGGATGGCTAAGCTATAAAGCAATGACTGAATACTAGGTATTGCTTATTAATTATTATACTTGTATTAGTACTTTATTTCTGGACATAGGATTTTTATAATTACACAAACTATCTAGGAGATAAAATTCATAATAAGCTTAATTATACTGTCTTTTGATAACCATTTGCACTCGGTAAAAGAAATGTACGACGGCACTAGTATTTCTTGTTATCTTATCAATTATCATTTACTCATCCGAAACCCTAACAAAAGAATGATCGGATATAATCTTTTATCTCTTCGCAAAACTGTCACATGAAGTAATTACATCATCGCTATTTTCATGTAAAATTCTAAATCCGTGTGGGGTTCTCATATTCTTTGATAACGTATGTCTGTTTATTGGTTTGGTTTACTCCAACCAAACTTGATTGAATAATTAATCATTTTCAGAAAATTACCTATTTGACACCGTTAACTATTAAAACCTTTGTAAATTTCGAGAACCTTAAAGTTCTTAAATCAAACTTTAAGAATTTATTAGTTTATTTATTAATTTAATCAACTTAGTAAGGGTCACAGTCCATACAAAGTTAAGAAAAATTGTGCGCTGCGAGTTACAGATTTGTAATTTTAACCAGAGCTAGAGGGTTTCAAAATAGTTGATTTTAGATGTGGAGGGAAAACCAATTCCCCCCCTGAGCGCGGTGGGAGGGGGGTGAATGTGCATGCGGAAGGGTTACGATTTTTTTTTTCTAATTAATAAGGCCTACTATGCATTGTTTGGTATCATTTTCGTGTAAAACAGACATGGAGAATTCATTTTTTATCATAAAAAATACCAATTTCATATAAAAAAGTAGATTTTTTGGAGTAAAAGTAAAGAAGTTACCGTTTTTATTTTAATTTAAGCGTCATATAAGTATTAAAAAACAAACTAATCAAATTTAAAAAAATACTGTAAGATAGCATATTTATTGCAGTTTTTAAAAATATACACATTTTGTGGTCTTTCATACAAAATCACACTGAAAAAAAAATTGCACTTGTCGCGGACCTCAAACAAAAACCTCCGCGTAACCTCCTCCTACCTCAAAACGCGCGCCTTCCACCTGCGAGGCCCCCACTTGAGAACCTTTCCGCCTCATCGGCCATCGGTTCTACGTGCAATGTGCCCTACCTACTGCCACTTTAGTGATTTGGAGAGCTATATCGCAGAGCTATGGAGCTATACTTTGGTTCTGCTGCGGATCGTCTCATTTCTAATGCGACCTCGCAGAGAGACTCCCACCATGGCCCTCTTCTTTGCCCTATGGGTGACTTGGAGCTTTCTTATGAGACCCATTGTAAGCGACCACGTTTCAGTATCGTATGTCATCACTCTTTTAAGTCTTTGATCAGTGTGTGTTACCACACTGATCAAATATTTATATTCGTCTTCAAGCACTACGGAATATTTGACGAAAAGATGTGTCGTAGCTTCCCAAACGCTGCCCAACCGAGTCGGATTCGATGATTGACCTCTTACTCAAAGTTGGACATACCTAACTGGGTAGTTTGTCCTAGGTATATTACTTATAGTCGTCTATACCTTCGCTTACTTGCGCTACTAAGGTCAGCAAGCATCGTACTGAAATCTTCCAAGGTCTCAGCCAAGACCACCATATCATCAGCGAATCGAAGGTGAGTGAGATACTCGCCATTTATGTTGATACCCAACCTTCTCCAGTTCAGTCTTAAATATATCTTCCAGTACAGCGGTAAACAGATTAGGGGAGATGATACCTACTCGCCTGACTCCCCGCTGCAGTATAATACGCTTCAAGCTCTGGGTCTTGGAGTCGGATTGACATCGTGGCGCTTTCATACAAACACCTCAACATTTCGACATAGCGGTAGTCTACTTGGCACCGTTGGAGAGACTGCAGTACTGCCCAGAGTTTTGATCAAAATCGTAGTCCACAAACGTTAACCTTCTTCGTTAGTCTTCTGTATAACATTTACGAAACGCCAAATCGGAAACCGGCTTGTTCGGGAGGCTGGAAGTCATCAAGCCTGCGTGCAAGACGATTCGTAGTGACTCTTGGAAATATCTTATAGGTAAATATGGCTCGGAAGTGAGATGGATCGGTAGTTCTTCAATAAGACGTTGTCACCTTTTTTCAAGAACAGTACCACCACTCATCTGTTCCTTGCCTAAGGCGTTCTCCCTTCCGGAGTAGAACAACTTCTGAAGGGCCGTAAGGATTGGTTTACCACCTACTTTCAGAAGCTCATCTGTAATTCCGTCTTCCCCAGACGCCCTGTTATTTTTGAGCTGTTCAAGAGCCATTCTAATATCACATAGGCTGATGTCCGGGATATCCTTTGTATATAGTGCCCGGTCAGTCACTTACTTCATAAGAAATTTATCAATTATCAAATTCCGTGTAAAATAAACGTTTAACCCGGGTTACTTGGTTAACCCATGTTGTGGCAATTTGCCCTAACAGACATTATGGAGCATTTTGTTTACGCGAAATTGCTAAATTCCCGCAGTAGAAATGTACTGTCAACAATAAGTCAAAGCTACGTCCCTTTTTTGTTCGAGGATCCGCGACAGGTGCAATTTTTTTTACGACTTTTTTTGCATGGAAAGTTTCAAAAAGTATATATTTTTAAAAACTACAATAAATATGATATCTTGTAGTATTTTTTTTAATTTCATATGTTTATTTGGTAATACTTATATAACGCTTCAATCAAAATAAAAACGGTGATTATTTTACATTTATACCGATAATTCTTTTTTTACATATGAAACTCCTCATGTTTATTATCAGAAATGAATTTCCCGTTCTGTTTTACACGAAAATGATACCAAACAATCCATAGTAGGCCTAAATATTAGGCGAAAAAATATTAAACATAACCCTTCCGTTTGCACATTCACCCCCCTCCCCCCTCGTTCAGGGGGGGAACTGGTTTTCCCTCCACATCTAAAAATTGTTATTTTTACACCCTTTAGCTCTGGTAAAAATATCAAAACTGTAACTCACAGCGCACAAATTTTTCCATTTGGACCCCTACTAACTTTGGAGTCATCTCCATATTATTGCGAACAATGACTCACAATACTCACATATGTCCGATCTCTGCTCATTAACATGCTACAAATACACATGAACTCTTTTCTTTCCAGAATCGCGCAGCAACAAAAAGTGGCGCAGAAAATCAATCAACAACCCCTTCCGATCCCCACCCCCGTCTCCCTACCACCCCCCTCGCGCCCCGTCGACCTCACCTCCTCCCTCCTCCAATCCAATCTCAACCAACTCTCAAAACAAACCCCAAATTATAACCCTCAAACCCCAAATTATAACCCCCAAACCCAACCTTCAAGCACACAGGCATACTACAACCAACAATCATTTAACCCTAGATTACAGTCCCCACAGTTACCAAATTATCAAATAAATCAAAACGTGGGCTTTAGTGGGCAATATCCTAGCGGTAATTTTAATAATAAGTGGGCAAATAACCAGAATAACCAGGGGAACATGAAGCAGGATTGGTCAGCGTTCGAGTCGCTACTGCCGACTGCCGAAAATGGGAATGTTAAGAAAAGTGATAATGAAATGATGGATTTGTTGAGTTAGACTGTTACTAGGTTATGGGAAACTTTGCAGTGTATAAGTCAGATTTTGTCATACATTGTGAAAGACGTGTATCTTTCTATCTGACATAGTTATTTTTTGTATAGTTGTCAGATTGTTTCAAATTATTATTATATTTTTAGGCGTGTTATTCTGTCATATAATTACTATACCCTATTAAATACACGTATGTAACAATTAACGTAATAATTATACGTTTTTGGCGGTACTTTCTTTGTAACCTTATGTTATAGAATTAAATTAGCTAGAAAGAAAGTACCACATATAAATTGAAATACAGTTTTCACAATTGTATTTTTAACTTGTAAATTGCAAAGTTTCCTAAGGAACCTATATCATACATGTAAAGAACTAGAATATAACGTAAATGTAATCATTCCACGGCTGTTTTGTACGTAGTTAGTGTTAACATAGGGTTCATTATTGAATGCACAAGCTTTCCCTTACACCATACGCTTTAATTTGTAATGTTTACATTATATTATGTGGTATTTTCAATCAAAACGTATTATCAATGGTAAGCAAGCCATTATTATTGTGAAACAAATGAAATTATTTTATTCTATACATATTTATTTATTTATTTATTATTATTTATTATTATTATTTTTGATTTGTGTATTGTAGTGACATTTATAAATTATAAATATTATACGTCATCATATCATTATGTACACAACAAAGATAATTACCTAATACCTTTTCCTGAAAATATCATATTTAGCCACTTGAACGTCCGATGATAGCATATTATCCAAACAAAAAAGGCAGTAGACTGTTCGTGGATACTATACTATCCCATGAAGTCGAAGGAGACACAGTTGATTATAGCGGCATGTAGCGAAATATAGAGGCATTATTTCCTAATTCCCTTGTTGCAACAACGTAGCCTAATAAACTAGTTTGCGCTAAAAAATATAGACGGCAGTGTACGCTCGTTACTCAGTCGATAAAAAATTATAATTATAAGTATTGTGTCAAACTGTCGTGCAATTGTGAGTGTTTGCTAAGGACTCCTAGTTATGTCGTAAGTATTTCACGTTAATTTACATATTTTTGGGGTTATTATACATAAAAATGATCAGGAACGTGTGCTCTATACGATAATGTGTATCATCTTAAGTTTTTGACAGTGTGATACCTGTCAAGTGAGTTTAAAATATGAAGGTTATTTTTGAGCTGGGGTAGTAAACGTTTATAGCCGTATTATTAGTAATATAACACCATGTTTAGTGAAATATATAATAAATATTGACGAGTGGTTTATAAGGAAGAGATTAATATACTTAAACATAAGAAATATATCAAACTACGTCAGGATTCATCAAAATATTTACGGTGTTTTTGTATCTTGGTGTATTTGTTGGAAGGGAGTAGGTAATCTAATTAATTTATTTTGATACTTTGTTGAAAATTATACGTGTTATTTGTGGTATCATTATAAAGGTGAAATAGTATATTTTTTTAATATGCAATAAAAATAAGGGGTCATCGCTCAAAATTTCCTGTAATTAGTCGTCAAAGAAAAATCTTTCTTATTTTTTTACCGATGTCTTAAGTTTAACCTTGATTATAGTCAAGAATCATTAGGTATTTTACAATGACTATCATTGTATTTTTAATAATTGTACTTTCATTTATACTCCTGATTTTTTTTTATTATTATACCTTAAGTAGTTTAGAAAATATAAACGTTTTTTGTAAAATCTTGTGACTGCGCACCGCGGGGCGTAAGTCGCTAAAAAAAACCCGGACAGTTGACCGGAATATGGTCGCGCGGGGTGGACGTTCAAGTGGTTAAAGCTAATAATGTATATCTCTTTGCTGGTAGGACTCAAAATTATATGTATAATATTATTGTTCATACTTGCCCGAAACCTTAGTAACACAATATTCCTATGCTTTTCCTTTTTATATTTTAGTTATTCTTACTAGGAAAGATTATTGGCAACTATATTTGTTATTTGCT